>VWYE01003501.1:0-30323 GCA_013398995.1 Alaudala cheleensis
TTCCCTTTCCAAGGGAACTCCTCGATGGTGCTGGGCACTGGGGAGGAAGGAGCCCTTCCAAGTTTCCTAAAATCCCAGAATGGTTTGGGTTGGAAGGGAAATTAAAGATCAGCCCCACCCCCTGCCATGGGCAGGACACCTCCCACTACCCCAGGCTGCTCCAAGCCCTGTCCAGCCTGGCTTTGGACACTGCCAGGGATCCAGGAGCAGCCACAGCTTCTCTGGGAATTCCATCCCAGCCCCTCACCACCCTCACAGGGAGGAATTTCTTCCCAATATCCCATCTGAACCTTCTCCCTTCCAGTCTGAGGCCATTCCCCCTTGTCTGGTGACTTCTGGAAGGGAGCTGAGGACAACTTCAGTGACAGCAAAAAGCTGGGAAGGGCAGCCCTGCCACACACAGAGAAGGAATTTCACTCCAGGGCTGCCTGACTTCACTTCCTGAACAAAAACCTTCAGAATTTGGACCAAAATGTGAATTGTGGATTATCCTTGAACTGTCCAAGTCCCCTCATGCGGGTGAGGGAGAAGATTTGCAGGCAGGAGGGAGGAGAAGCTCTGACCATCACATCATGTCCACACCTCTCTTCCCCCCCCAGCAAAGCACCATCTGTTCCACTTTTTAAAAAGTCTTCAACTAAACTCCTCCAGCAGAACTCAGATGAGCCTTTTCTTTCCTATTGTACAACTATTCCTGAAAATCTCTGCAATTATCTTCTACTACAGGCAAGAATTGCCAATTAAAACCTAATCAACACAGTGTCAAGGCAGGCACCAGGCCAAGAGCTTCTCATTTCCTTCTCATTTTCAACCTGCTTGTCCCTTGTACTTCAGGAAGTCCAGAAAAGGTGGAAGATGCAACAGGAGGCAGAAGAGATAAGAGGAAGGGTTTGATTCTCTTGGTCTGGTTTCCAGTTCCCTGATGGGCTATGGAATACTCAGATTTGTGCAGAGATAGCTCGGGGATCAAATTCCCTCCTGTTGCACTGCAGAACTCTCAGATTCATGCAGAGATAATTCACAGGTGGAATTCCCTCCTGTGGCACTCATGGAGTGTGGGGAAGGGTCAGCTCTTTACCTGTGCTCCCATCTGAGGGATGAGATGCTGCCTTGTCCTTCCTCTGATCAGCCACTGGAGCTCTGAGGGGCCCTTGCTGGATGTCACACCCTTAATTCTCAGAGGGAGAGCCCCTCTGAGAATTCCCAATTCCCAAAATCAAAGCAGGTCCTGATCTGCTTCACCCACACCCGTTTTGAACCTTCCCACTTCCACTGTGAGTCAGCAACCAGGAAAATCTGCTCTGGTTCTTCTCCTCAAGCACAGAATCCGAGCCCTGTGAGGCAGCAGCCACCTGGGACTCACTCCAGGATTTTGGGATTTGCTTCCACACAGCAGCAGCAGCAGCAGCACTGATCCCAAACATCCCCAAACCCCTCCACTCTGAGCTCTCACCTCCTGGCCATAAAGAAAAGCTGCTCTGATTTCATCCTCTTCTGTCAGCAAACAAATGGGCAGGGATTGAATTACAAATCAATCCTCAGGGATGGGAGCGTGGCTCCAGCAAGGAAAATAAATAGGAATGTCTTCTTCTCCATGCAGGTGTTGGAGGATGACCAAGAATCAGCATATTCATCCCTCTGGGATAGAAATAGCTCAAATTCCAGCACTGACACACTCACCCCTCCTCTTGGTGCTGCTCCTGTGTCTGGAAAACTCTGACTTTTCCTGAACTCTTTGGCCAATCCTAAATAAAAGAGTCAGCCCTGAAATATTTGGAGTCCTTCATTATTTTTTCTTGATTTGACCCCCAAAACTCATCCTGTTCAGCTCAGAGGTGTGCAATCAGCAGCACTGCAATACCATGAGCTCCTCAGAGCAAGAATTTTGGGTGTGAACACACTGGAAGGGACAGGAATGACCTGGAAGCTCGCAGGGAGCTCCAATCACTCATCCTGAAATTGGTTCCCATTTCCACACAGGCAATTTTCCTCAGCCATCAAACCTGATAAGATATCCCTCTCCTAAATGAAAAATATGCAAATGCCCCCAAATTGCACATCTCATTTCACCCACAGCGAGCACAGAGGTGAAAAGGGGAAGTGGGGAAAGGACAGAGAGCTCAAAGCTGGGGGAAAAGCGGGAGCTGGAAATCACACTGGGAATAATTTTGCTACTTCTTTGTATAGACAGAAATTTCAGTAGCACCAACAGCTCACAGGGGTTTCAAAACAAAAGGAAAAATCTGTGGGTTTGAATCCAAACTTCTTGTACAGCAGCAGAAAGGACATTTCAATGAAATGGTGAGAATGGCAGTGGTGGGTGAGGGTGGAGCCTTCCCTCCCCATTTCCCTCCTTTTTTCATTCTTTTTTTAAAACAGACAATTCTGTGGGTTAATACATTCAAATTCCCCCTTTTAAGGCTGCAAAGTCAGGGCTACATCTTTCCTGCAGGCATTTGGATAAACACACACCCTCCTCATAAAAAAATAACTCTGCAAGGTAATGGCACCTATAAAACACTGTGATAATTCACTTTTGGGGCAGATCCAGTGCTTCTCATATGTTCATCCCAATGACCTGGAGAGGAAAATAAAGAGAGCAAATATCACAAAATAACATCACTTACCAATGCAAAACCCTCCAGATTTACTGAGAGGTGCTGCAGTGGTACAGAGGCACCTTCCTGTTGGGCAGTCCTAGAGCAAGTTGGGAAAAGAGAACAAAAAATAGCAGATTTAACATGAAAACAAAGGGGAAAAAAGGGGGAAAAAAAAGGAAAAAAGGGGGGGAAAGGAAAAAAAAGGAAAAAAGGGGGGAAAGGAAAAAAACAGGAAAAAAAGAAAATAAAGAAAAGAAGGAAAAGAAGGAAAAGGAGAAGAAGGAGAAGAAGGAAAAGAAGGAAAAGAAGGAAAAGAAGGAAAAGAAGGAAAAGAAGGAAAAGAAAGATATCAGGGATGTTTTGAGCTGGAAAAGACCTGAGAGATCATTTGGTTTCAAACCCTTGACCTGAGGGTGGCATGAGCAGGATGCCAACTCACACCCAAGATGTACCTGGAAGTTTTTCCCCTCCTGAAATAAACTGCAGCAGTGTAAAATCACAGCTTTATTTATTTTTTCTATTTTATTTGTGTTAAACTCCATCCTTACTACGCTTGCACAGTTAAATACTGAATTTACAGAGGTAATAAACGACTTAGAGGAAAAATTAAACAGTGTAACACAGGAAATCAGAGCTTCAGGAACATTTAGATGAAGGGGAAGCAGATCTTTGCCAGGTATCTCCTGCATGAGAGCACAGAAAGCTGATGGAAAACGGGGAGTGAAAGGCAGCAGGAGGGGAGGCAAAAAAAACCCCCAATTGTAGCTCCAGAGAATCCAACAGCAAAACATTCCTGGATTTCCACAGGGCTGAGGTTGGACACACCACTGATACAACCTGTATCAGATGTATTTACATTAAAATCAGCTCTGACAGAGAGTGATGTGAGATTATTCCCCCCTGCAGCCCCCAGAGACTCAAGGGCAGCTCAGATTCCCCACAGGGCCCAGGGGGGGAGATACCTCAGAGATAGGACTGGGATTACCAGGAGAGGCTCCTTCTGTGATGTTTGAAGGTCTTTATTCATGGAAAGAGAGTGAACAAGGAAATACAGGATCTTATATGGGTTTATCTCTGGTGGGCTGTTTGGCCCAGGGCCAATGGGACAGGGGGAAGGGGTAAAGGTCAGAGGGATATCTCGGCCTTCCATATCCTGGGGTAAGGGAAAACAGTTCCTTGGGGGAATGACAACAGTGGTGGAGAGCACAACAAATGGAATTTGCTGCTCCACCAAACCCTCCCAGCACTGGGTCAGGGGCAGCACAGACAGACAGACAGACAGACAGACAGACAGACAGACAGACAGACACTCAGTGCCAGAGCAGGGCTGGGGAGAGCTGTGTGAGCCCCAGGAGCTCCCAGCCCCAGTGACAAACGCTGCTAAAAGCGCTCATTAATCCCTCTCAGCCAGGCCAGACTCCCTGGCTTTGCCTCACACCTGTTGATGGATCAATTCCCTCTCCTGCTGCAAATCGAACTTGGTTCAACACTTCAAGTGCTGTTCCTGACACCAGAGCATCCATCCCACTTGTCCCTCAGCAGGGGGAGCAGAAAATTCGACTTTTTATGAGATGGGCAGGACCAGACCGAGCCTTCCTTGAGCTTTGGGTTTTCCTCAGCCCAGGGCTGTCCCTGGATGTTGTCACAGGGCAGGCAACGCTTCCACAATTTCATAAATCCCACTTCTGATGTATTTCTGTTGGTGCCACCTGCACCCTGAGAAGAGTCAAGCGACATTCATTAAACTGATCACTTAATTACACTGCAATTAATGAAAACTACACCGAGACACTGCTGAAAATCTCATATTTCTTCATAATGTCCTTCATGAGGAGGGCAGGAAAATTCAGTCCCTTTTGATCCCTGCTGCCCATAACCCTTCACATCCAGCAGCAATTGTAATTCTTGGTGTCCTCCAGCTCCTGAGTCTGACTGACATCCCCTGATTTGCTGTCAAAAAGCACATCTGAACCCCCCCCAGCAGCTGATGCTGCCCTCAGCTCCCACTGCTGGAAGGCTCAGGGGGAAAAGGCTTCATAAACACGGTTTGTGCATCACTGGAAAGTAAATAAATAGGCAAAAATGGGATCAGTGTTGGATCCACACTGCTGATGTCGAATCCTGCACTACAGCAGGATCATAAAATCTCCAGAAAATAGAAACAGGGCCAGTGCTTCACTCCCAAACTGAGCTGGTGCTGAAATAGCTGCAGCAATGTGCAGAGGGTTTGCCAAAGGGAGCAGGAGAGGCAGTTTTTGGGCATGGAGAGAGATAAACAGGGCTGGCTCCAGCTCTGCTGTCTGCCAGGACAGTCCAGGCTGGAATGAGAGCAGCAGTTCTGGAGATACAACCCAGGAATTTCTGCACTTCACCATGAAACCTCTCAATCCCTGCTCAGAGCACGAGGAGTTGTTTGGCTTCTCCCTGAACAAGCTCCAGAGGCCTCAATCCTTTGCTGTCTTAAATCCAAGCTGAGGCAGACAGGCTTGGGAATGGGAATTCCCTGGGATGAGCACTGGAATTGTGACAGCAGTGCCCAGCTTTGGCACAGAGCACAGCAAATCCAGCAGTGCTGGGGGCACCTCCAACCCTGGCACAGCTCAGGAGCAGCAAAAGGCTGAACTGAGCCAAGCAGCCCAAAAATCAGCTGGGAACCCTGGACTCAAGGATTAATCCCACCTCAGCCCCTCTCAGGCTGGGATAATGAACCACATGGTGAAAATGGAGGAGTTCCTGCTTATTTATCCCACCTGACCTTCCCCATTTCATATTCACATCCCAGAGTGTTCCATTGTTGCTGTAATTAATAAACCAAATGGGAACCTCCATCTCCAGCTGCAAATAAAGGAACGTTCCCCAACTCTGTGAAAACAAACAAAAACCCCTTAAAATCCATGCAGAGCATGGAATGGGGGAATTATTTTGGCTTGGCTTTTTAAACAGTAAAAAAATTGTTCATATGGAAAACAGGAGCTGAATAAAAAGTGAAACATCCCCAAAAGTGACCCTTGAGAAGTTCTTCAGCCTGAATTATAGAAAAAAAAATAAAAGGAATTAGACCTACACAGTTATTCCACTTCCACCACAGGAGATATTTGCAAACTCCATTGCCCAGATGGATTCAACCCATGGGGAGGGAAAAATGGGCAAAATAAACAGCAGGGGTGGAAAAAAGAATGGATGCATTTTATCCAAGTCCCTCAGGCATCTGTAAATACAGAGGTTTCATGCTCTGGTGAAGGAATGTTGCATCTGTAGGGAAGAAATTTCACCTGGGTGTGGGTTCTCACAGCCTGGCTGCAGTGGGCTGCATTTTAAACAGAAATCATGGAAATAAATCTGGAAACACCACCCTGGAAAAGAGATATGGATGATGTCTGTAAATTCTCCTCCTCTGTGCAGCACTAGGAACAGGAGAAGATAATCCAGGAAAATGTGGCCCTTTTGTAGGAATATCCAAGAATGGAGCAGGGATGGAGCAGGAGCACCAGGGTAAAAATGTGACAGCCAGGGTGTTGTTTGTCCTCCCCAGGAGGGTCTGAAGTCAGTAAATACCAACAGGAAGGTGCAGCTTTGATGCTGAATTAAATCAGCTTTGATTTAATCACAGAATCCTCCAGGTTAGGAAAGACCTCACAGAGCGTCGAGTCCAACCTTAAAACACCAAAAAACCCCCACAACACCCAAGAACTGGAGTGCAGATAACCCAACCCTTTCCAAACACTGATAAATTATCACACAGGGCAGAAATGTCCCAAGTTTAAAGGCTCCAACCAGCTCCAGACCTGCTTTTTAGAGACCCTGCTCTGCATTTCATTGGCAAACCAAAGTGCTGCCACAGCAGAAAGGCAGAGGTAGCTGCTGACTCCAACAAAATTGCACTTCCATTCCCAAGTGCCCCCCCACCACTGACATTATTTATTTGCCTCAGTTCTTAATTAATTAAAAATCACAGGAGTAGGTAACAAAACAAAGGCATCAGCATAACCACCAGAGGTTTAAACATTGCTTTGAGTGTGGCAAGTTCCCCTTCAAAAAAAAAAAGCCTTTTCTTGCAGGGGACAGAAAAGTTTAAAGCCTCGTCCATCCTCTCCAAACCAGGATCAATTCTGTCAGCCAGCAGCAGCAGAAGTAACTCTTTTTAAGCTGTGCCAAGACCTTGCAAGGAGATTTGAGCAGGGAAATTGGTCTGTGGCAGGAATCTCCAAGGCCAAGCTGGCAGCTTGAGAGGCAGAGTCCAGGAAGAGGAAAAGCCTGGAGTGAGCAACAGCAAGAGAATGTGAAATGATTGAAAGGAGTTCTGGACAAGAGGAGAGAAAAAAGGGCTTTCAAAACATCAGGCTGGTAATTTATCAAAAGCTGCAAGTGTCAAATTGAGGGAGATCTCATGACCCAGCAGAGGCACTCAGTGATTGCTCCCTCTCTTCATCCCCAGGTCCTGACAGGAGAGATGTTTGGGAGAGATGTCCTGACAGGAGAGATGTTTCCAGTGGGATGCTCAGATCCAGATGAAAGCAGTGAGTGGCTCCAACAGGACAGGAGACAAGAAACCAACGTGTCCATCCAGGAGGAGAAACCTCAGGCCAGCTGGATGCCAGCAGGAATTCATTGGAAAGCTGGAAATATGAAATATTCTCACAATTTAGCTGCAACTAAAGGGCTTTTATTAAAACTGAATTCCTGCCAGGAAACACTGTCTTTATGAGCCAATGTGATCCCAGTTTCAGGGGTTTGTGGTTTGAAAGCTGCTTGGATGTTTGTTTATCCCTGGAAGTTTTGAAGATCCAGCACCACACAAGCAGAGTTTGAGTTACAGGTGCCTTGCACCCACCAGAATTGATAAGAGCAGTGGGAAAAATAAGTCTTAAATCCCCATTCCTGATTTATTCTCCACAGCGTGCCCAAAAATCATTATTTCTCATTCCAAAGCTTAAACACTTGAACAGCCTCTTTATCTCACTTTTAGCTGCTCCAAGATTGTCAGGAAGCTTTAGCAATTATGAAAAAAAGCACTTGAAAACCTAAAGACTGGCCCAGTCGTGCTGACTCCATTCTCCCAAGCATCTTTCAGATCCCTTTTTTCCACTGCAGTTTCAGCTGAGTTCCTGGAGCTCACCCCTGTTTCCAGGGGGAATTTCAGCACAGGCACCAGGGAACTGAGGAGATGAAACTTCTTCCCTCACTGCAGAGAAATCTCTCAAGCTGTTGTTAAAATCTCCTCTTCCTTGGAACAAAGGCCATGCTCCATATAATGGGTTTTTTCTGTGCTGCTGAGTCACTGTCACTCAGCAAGCAGCACTAAAAAGTTCATTTAAGCTTTGCCTGAAAGTTCATTTAAGTTTTTTATTTTTTTTTTTCCTCAAAGATCCTCTTCACAAGCTTGAAAATAAAAAAAAAAGGAAGAAATTTAAACAGGAGACACATCTCTGAGTGGCAGCACTTCTAATGGAGAGAGTGGCTCTGGAAAATTCTGCCAAGTGAGACATGACAAAAAAAAACTCAGTTTCTGAACTCTGGTGCTTCTTACTTGGTTTTAAACACCTGGATTACACCCTGATCTGCAAGGACTGATAAATCCTCCCATTCAGCCCCTCTGGATGCTCTCCCATTATCCTCCTTCCCCACCCACTCAAACTGCAGATGTCCCCAACAAAATACAATTTAATAAATTTATAATCGTTAGCCAAATGTCCTGTAGATCTTCACCTGGGTCAGACCCCCAACCCAGGTCTTGTTTACAGGACAGATTTGCACTCACAATTGGAAATAACTGTTTGATTCCTCCTTGATTTCCTTCCTTCCTTGTGAACAGCCAAGGGAGTTTGCTTTTTTTTGTTTTCTTTTTGTTTTTTTAATCCCTGTTTAGCCTAGCATGAAATTGTTTTCCAGGTAGGGATGAATTCTGCAGCTTCTCCCCTTGTTGGGTAATTTGCTGAGCTGGAGAGGCCCTGGCTGAGCCAGGCTGTCCCCTTGTCAGCAGTGCCACCACAGCTGTGTCACATGAGCCCTTTGGCATCTCCTGTCACTGCACATCCCCTGCTCCGAGGATTTCAGGCACTGCTTCCACTCCTCCTGAACAAAACAGACAGCTCCTCACGCCCAGGGATGGCTGGCAGCTCCCTCACTGCTCCAGACAAAAGGTTTTGCTGCAAAAAGGCTTTTTGATTTCATTGTTCATCATTTCAGGTTTGCTGGACAGTGAGGACTAAGGAGCTGCTTCTCACTAATCTGCTTTCTTTCCATTTCAAACTGTGTTTTTCCTTAGAAAAACAGAACCAGGCACCTTTTAGAACAGTTCATCTCTTTTACCAGGTGAACTAAACGTGGGGATTTTGATAAAGTGAAGGATCAGTGTTTAATTTTGTCCCTCTCAGTGCTGGGGCAGTGTTTAACCCCCAGCCAAGATTAGTTCCCTTGTTCTGCTGCAATTCCAATTTAGAAGTTTCCCCCACACTTGTTGTTTGTCCTTTGTCTCCACTCTTCATTTATCTTTATTTACCTTCATTCAGCTCCCTCTTCTTTACAGCACTGCCATCCCTGTCTTTCCCCTTTTCCCCTGATCCTTCCTGCCACCATCACTTTGCTCTCATTTCCTACAGAGCTGCCACAGCTGGAAAAACTTAAGGAGTTTTTTTTCCAACTGGAGAAGGACTTTACAGGAGCCCCATCTCCCTCCTAGGAGATCACACAGCCGACTTTTAATTTGTTGATCATAATATTTGCTGGACAAAATCTGAATTTATTTCCTGCACTTCAGGGTCACTTGGAGCTGTTCTTACCCAGAACAGAAAATGGAAATTTTCTTTCAATCTTGGCAACTTTATTCTGAGCCAGGCATCCAATTTTACTGATTCTTCATCATGAGCAAGAATGGCAGGATTGAGCACTTAAAGTCCTCTACACTGAGAGATTTTTCAGCAAAATAACCCCAAAGTTACAGTTGTGACTTCTCCCTCACCACTTCTCCCTTGACCTTAACTCCTCTGGAAATCTGAGCCCTGGGAGATTTACAAGGGCTGCAATTCTGCACAGAGCTCTGAGGGGAGGAAATGTCAGTCTCTAATAGCTGAGCTCGCTTCAAATCATCCAACTTGCCTGGAAAGACTGTTTGACCAATTTCCAAGAATACCAATCACACGTTAGATTCTCTTACTGGAAATTCAAGGAAGAAAAAAAAAAAGATTGCTTGGTGAAATGTCACCAAGTGAAAAGCATTTGGTAGGGAGAAAAAGCCCTGAAACTTGTTTTCTCTTGATATTTATCCTTTTTGTTTACATCTGTAAAAAAATGAATGTCAATTCCACTTCAAAATCAAAGCATTTTGTATTTATGTTTTGTGCTTTGTTTTGCTTTAAAGCCACAAAGATATTCACAAAGAGTTTTCTGTGAAAATGATGGTTTTCACTTCCATTGTTCTCCCGTCCCCATTGCAGCACAAAAGAGAGATCATTTCAAAGCCAGCTCGGAACAGAATTTGCATTCAGAGCTTTTATTGCTTTAATTATTGTTTGCATATGAAATTTGGGACAGCAGCCCTCTTTGGGGACAGCTGCACTCACCAGCTGAGCAGCTGCCTCGGGGAGAAGGCCCAGGGGTTCTTACCTCAGCTCATTCCACAGAAATTCCCACCCAACATTCCTGAAATCAGGTCTGGGACTAATCCTGCTGCTCCTGGGGTGCAGTGCATGTGTCTATCCTGTACCATGGGGGATCCAAAGTCAATCTGAACAGGGAAGGATGGGATGGAGCAGATAAAAACCAAGGCTCAGCTGGGCTGGATGGCACACAGGGGCTTCTGCAGCAGCAGCTGGAGATTTTTGCAATGTTTTTTGTCATTCTGCAGGGGCAGCGAAGATTTGTCTCCTCATCCTTTGGCCTCAGGTTCCATCCTGATTTAGGAGAGTAAAACCTGCCCACATTTCATGGAGCAGAGGCACCATCCCTGTCTTAGAGCCTTCCCATTGCTCAAACCTTCTGTGCTGGACACACAGGTGTCTGCTGAGGAGGGCAGGAGCCTCCCTTGGAATGGAGAATGTGAACCCCCTCCCTCTGGGTTATTACAAATTTGAAATTAAGGGGCTCTCAGGCAAAGAGATGGGAATAGGAATAATAGTTCTTTACTAGAAATATTAAAAATAAGAATGTAAGAGTACAAAAAAATCCACTGCCAGAGTCAGAACAACCTGACACTGTTGCTCAGGGTGTTGGTCCCAGTCCCATCAAGTCCTCCTGCAGTGCCAGGTGTGGCTCTGGTGGAGCAGAGATGATCCTGTCCAAGGGTGCAGTTCCCTCTGAAGGTCCCGTGGTGCTGAGATGGGTCTGGGCTCCTCAGGGAATCCAGAGCAAACAGGGGCTGTGCTGCTGTTCCAAGGCTCAGGTTTTATCCAGGTGGGAATGCTGGGCTCCTCCCCCTGGGTGCAGCCTCTCCCAGTGGGATGATGGAATTTTCTCAGCCCTGCAGGAGCCTCAATGGCCCCTGAAGAGCAGAGATGGCCTGGAGGGAGGGTGGGTGGTGGGAGAGATAAAGAGCCCTGCACAGCTGGATTGAACAGCTGGGGATAGAACACACACTGCTGGGTACAGCTGCCACTGCAACCTTCTCAAATAATTCAGCAGAGATTTCATATCATGAGTCCAAGGCCAAAATTATTTGTACCACCAGCAGCTGATGTGGGTTTCATTGTGGAGACCAGCTTGGCTTTGACCCCAGGTTTTCCTGGTGTGATCCTTGGATTACAGCTGGCACTTTCCACCCCCAGCAGCCCCTGAGGGGCACAGCCAGCTGGAACGAGAAAAACACAGCCAGGAGCCACAGGGCTGCCACCAGCACCATCAGGGCACTGCAACAGCAGTTGATACTTGGAGGAAAAGATGCCAAAAAAGCGAAAGTGGCATAAAATAAATAGAAAATCAGGTGATTTTTGCAGTAATTCAGACACAGGTTATTTTCTCAAAAGCTGTATTAGCTCTGCCATTAGCAGTGCCACAGACACCTGTAAAATCTGAAGGGGATGAAATGTGAGATGCTTTAGGGGTGGGAAGTGTTTTCCCAGCTCCAGCTTGCAGAGCTGTCCTGGTCCCTGGCCGAGCTGCCACGGCAATCCCAGCGCTCATTTTCATGTTCTGCCTCCCTTTTGACACTGCAATCATGGCAAGGTCAGGGCTGGAGACCCTGCAGGAAATTGAACTGCAGCTTAATTGTCAGCTCAGAGAGACAAAGGCAGAAAAACACCGGTTTGGGAGCCGGGGCTGGGAAATCTTGGCAGGAAAAGGACCCGGAGAGAACGAGTCGTATTCATGAGGAGTGCAAGAGAATCATTTTCCAGGCAGGGGGTTTCATTTTCTTCTCCATTCTGGGCTTTCATTTCCTTCTTCAGTCTCTGATTTTGGCCATCAAGACGTGTGCCACCAGCTCCAAAGCCATTTCAGCTCTAAGGAACCTCAGAAGAGGGAAATTACAGCCCCTGCTCCCACCAAACTGGGAGCAATGCAAGTTCAGGAGGAAGGTATTTTATTTTTGGGATGGCACAGCAGGTGTGGAAACCCATCTGGCTCAAAGACAATGAGAACCAATATTAATCATCAGAAGAACACAGTGATTGGGGAAAGAACAGCAAGGGGCCCAAAGGGAATTTCAAATTCTGCTTTTGGGGAGTGCTGTGCGTTTGAGCTGCTACAAAATAAAACATTGTACAGCAGTGAAATTTAGGGGAATTTAACCTTTAAGGGGAGAATGGAAGGTGTTGAGGAATTCTTGCTCTCCCTGGGTGTGAAGGCACAGGAAAAATCCCAGATGAACTCCAAGTGCCAACACCTCAACACCTGCACAGCCACACTTCAGTGCTGAGCTCACTCCAAGGATAGTCCTGGAGGCTGAGGGAGAAAGAATGAGAATATCCCTAAAATTAAATTCCTCTCATGCAGATCCAGAGCAGAGAAATTATCCATGGGCTCAACAACCTGATTTACAGGACAGGAAGAGGGGACAATATCAACCTGGCTGGGGAGGGGGAATAATTCAGATTTATTCAATCAGAATTTCCCTCCCTGTCCCTTAAACTTCTCCACGTGTCAGCCTGGAGTCCAAACCCTCCTGCTTTCAGCACCATTATTTCAGAACAAATCCTTGCTCTAGATCAGACTCCAGGCAGGAATTTCCAGACCCCTCAGAAGCCAAGGGAAGCAGTAAATAAATAAATATCTGTCCTGAGGAAGGCTCTTCTCACCACGGCTGGAAAAACCCCAGCAAAGCCATTTTCTGATGAATGAACAGTTTTGTGCAGCAATGCAGAAATAGAAGTGAGATATAAAAGTGAGAAAACACAAATACCCAGAGCAAAGCTGAAATTTAAACAGCTTCCAAAACCAGCTAGAAATGAACCATTAACCAGCCAAGAGAGACTAAAGGAGGTGGAATACAATGTAATCCCCAGAACAAACCATTACAATAATCAATTCCTCCAGCAGCAGAGGCCTGAGCTGAGCACTCTGCTCTGATCGAGTTTATTCAGGCCATTATTCGTTTATTCAGGTCATTATTGCTGAGATATTGTGTCAGCAGAGGAAAAGCAAGCTGGGGTCTGTTATTTACCCACAAATGCTCTGTGCAAAAGAATATTTGTGAGTTGTTGGGGTTTTTTTCTCCAAATAAACACCGTGGTAGAGGCAGCTGCAGGATCAAAAAAACCAAATAAACAGTGAAATAATCAGTCTCACGTAAGAAATGGATGGAAGAGAAACAAAACCTGTATTGTAATAATTCTTGCCCCTGCCAAGCCTTTCCAAGCATTCACAAATGAAGATTTTTTTTAAATTAGGAGCTCCTGCTCAGTTGCCACCCCTTAGAACCACGTCACGCTCTCACTGCTGAACTTCTGACCAAAATCAGATTTTCCCAGCATTTCCTGCCAGCCACGTGCATTGCCTCAGCTGCCTGATTTTCCAAGAGATACCCCTGAAAATTCCACATTTTTGGAAGCGAGCACGGCGATATTTAGGGGAGCCATGGATGTATTTACACCCACACGGAGGCACAGGGAGAAACCACACACACACACACACACGGATTTAGGCAGTGCCTGGAAAATCTGTGTGTTTTTCACTCACAAAACTTAAAAGACACCAAGCAGCTTCTCCTTCCCTCCTCACTGTCCAGCAATTTGGAAAATAAATCCAAACGAAAGCACTAAAAAATCAGGGTAAAGCAGATCCCAAACCAGGTGACAGCAGACGAGCATCAGCGGGTTTTTGGCACAGGTTCTGTCCCAGGGGCTGAGCCCTGCCGGGGAAATGGCTCACGCAGCGATGTCACCTCCGCTGGGCACCAAGGACAAAGAGCCCTCCTGCCCTCCCCGCTGCAGGTGAAGGCTGCAAGGTCAATAAAGCAGCAGAAAGGCTCCTCGGGGGAACTTCCATCACCGAAAGTTGTTCTCTGCCCGCTGGGTTGCTTCCCACTCTTTTTTTTTTGGCTCATTTTTGGTGGGGTGCAACAATTCAGAGCTCCCGAGGCGTTCAAACGCTGCCACATTTTTATTTTTAAGTGTGTTTTCCACCCCCTACTCAAAAAATCAAGCAAAAACCACCCGTGACTGAGCTCTTTTTGTTGTTGTTTTTAAAGGATTAGGAAGTGTGAAATCGTGACATCTCTCCCCGCTTGTCCTTCCCCCTCATCCCTTTCAGGAGCGATGCCAAAGCCCCGCTAATGGCTCTGCTTGAGTCACAACCTTCAATTTAACAGCCACCACCACAAAAAAAATAAAAACCTTCGGGGGGAAGAGCTTAATGCTTTAATTGGAGCTCATTTGAAAGAGTTCATTAGACAGGCAGCACTTTGCGCGGGGTTTTGCCCGACCTGCCACGGGCTGGGATCAAGCGGGGACATCAATCACAGGCGCTGGGTCACCTCTGTCCCTGCGGACACACGGAGCTGCTGCTGCTGGGTCACGGGGGAGGTGGAGTGAGTTAAAACAGGAGCGTGGAGCCCTTAAAGTGCTTTTTATTCCCTTCTTCCACCTCTGGCGAGGCAGAACAGGGATGGATTACACAGGGCAGCACCTCCAGAGAAGGGACTGGGAGAGGAGCTCTGAAAATGGAAGGATTTTTGGTTTCCTGTTCCACAGGGACATTCAGCAGGAGGGACTCTCTGCTTGAGGTTGCATCTCTCCACTGCAGGACTCGAGTCCTGAGCAGTTTGTGATGGGTTGGTGCTGCCCAAAAGCCAGAGCACCCACGAAAATCATTTATTCCTTTTCCTCTGCTGTAGTTAAAGCAGAGGTGAGGGAAAGAAAACTCATAAGGAATAGGAGAAAAACGCTTTAAGGACAAAACAGGCTCAAAACTTAAAAAGGTGTGAAGAAAAGAATTCATTAGCAGAATTAAAGGAGAATAATGAGAACTAAAACCTTTAGAACACCTTTCCCCTCACCCCAGCCCTTCCTTCCCACTGAGAGCACAGGGAGACAAAATACGGGATTTTTAGTGAGTTTGCCACTTCTTAAAATCTTTCCTCTCAGGTTGTCTCAGGAAGAGGAGCCTCTTTTGTTATCCCATGGGGTTTCTGCTATTCAATGGGACAGAGTTTTACACAAATCTGTGAGTTTTTCTTGGGAAAACACAGGATGGGGCAGAGCCTGGAGCTGAGCACTCTCAGCGTGCAGTGCTCAGGGTTTTGGGGATCTGAGCCTCACTCCCAGGCCCAGCATCCACCCATGGCAAGAATTCAGGATGAAATCAGGCTGACATCTCTGCCTCAGCCCCACTTCAGGGGATTTGGGCCCTCCTGGAGGTGTGCCATGGTCTGAGGCTGCAATCACTGACCAGGAATGGTGCCATTTTCAGGGCAGCTTTATCTGTGCCCTGATGGAAACCCCACCCCAGGCCACAAATCCAGCAAAAAACCAAAGGAAATGCAACAATTTCACAGCCCCAGGTCTCCCATCTCTCAGTCACGTTTCCCTGAGGTGTTTTGTGCTTCTTTGGATGATGTTTCAATTTTTAGCAGGGGAAAAACCAAACCCATTCGAGTTTACATTAAAAATTACCTTCAGAGGCAGCATAAACCAGAGGGCAGATCTCAAAGGAGCTGGACTCTGGAGGGATCAGCTGCCATTCAACATCTCTACTAAATTCCAGAGTAAAAAAAGGATGTTAGGCAAATAAACCACGCAGGAAACAGCACTTTTGGAGCTGAGACAGAAAGGTTCAGCCTTGCCATAACCATTTCATGTCAAAGGAGTCACAGGAGAAGCCAATTATCCCAAAAATGGTAGCAGGGGATCTCATCCCTTATAAAAACAAGCAAAGAAATAATTTCCCTCGATGGAAAAACAGATTTTCTTGGGGGAAACCAAAGGAACTGTTCAGAGTTGCAGCTGTACAGTCCTGGCTGTGCAGCAGAGGAGTATCAGGTGTTCAGGCACAATCCTGGAACTGTTAATTACCCAGCTCTCTGAGCTGTGGAAAATGATCTCTGCTGAAAAAAGAAAACAAACTAAAAAAACACTCAACTGCTTTTCCTGCCGCTGGACAAAAATTAGGGCACGTGAAGGGAGAGCACCTGAGCTTCCAGTGTTCAATTCATAGCAAAATTAACATTTTCCCTCTTACATTTCAACTCCAAAAGCTTCTGTTCTGCAGGGATGGCCACTCCTCCATCCCCTCAGGAAGGCTCCAGATCCATGAAGAAAGGAAAATTCAGAGGTGTCTTCTCCAAGGTGTTGGCAGCACCATCAGAGCTCAGCTCCTGCTGCATCATCTCCTCCNGGGCTGGTTAAATACAGTCCCACATAGTTTACAGTTACAGGGGCATTTTAATTTGTACACAGAGTAAAAGGAATGTAAAACAATCTCACTTTAAGGTAGCTGCCATGGTCTCACTCTAACTATCCTATTTAAGAGATACACACACTTTAATCTAATTTCTGACTGCACCACAGGCTTCTTAAATTCACAGGCTCAAAACTTGGGGCCCAGTTTGGGANGGTGTTGGCAGCACCATCAGAGCTCAGCTCCTGCTGAATCATCTCCTCCTTATTTTAATTGCCTGGAATTGGGAGCAAAATGAAGATTCCCCAGAGTCTACATTGTCTAGATCATCCTGGAGCCATGGGGGGAAGATTTTGGGATATTTTTAAGGGTATTCCAAGTTCTTTCCAGTGGCAGTGCCTGGTGTTTTCCTTCAAGAGGAGTCACTGTCCAGCAGGAGCTCAGTTAGAAACCTGACCCTTTTCAACCTGAACTTTAATGCCACTCCAAAAGCTGTGTGACCTCCCTGAGCAGATGAGGAAATAAACAGAATATCCACTCTGAACTATTCACATCAGAGCAGGAACAAACCAATATTGTGACACAATTTTAAGTGCAAAACAGCAGGCGAGGTTTGGCCAACAAGCTGCTGAGTTATTTCCCCTTTTTCCTCATTGCAGTGGGAGAAAATGAGGGGCTGTGTCCATGGGAAGTCTGAAATCACTGGAAAAGGGTGGGAGGGTGAAAAGGTCCTTATTCCTATCTGGAAGCTGGTCTGGCAACACAGACTTCCAACCAATGTGGTTACACGGTGTGTTCTCCCTTTATTGCTCAGAAGGGCTGGTTAAATACAGTCCCACATAGTTTACAGTTACAGGTGCATTTTAATTTGTACACAGAGTAAAAGGAATGTAAAACAATCTCACTTTAAGGTAGCTGCCATGGTCTCACTCTAACTATCCTATTTAAGAGATACACACACTTTAATCTAATTTCTGACTGCACCACAGGCTTCTTAAATTCACAGGCTCAAAACTTGGGGCCCAGTTTGGGATGGCTCAAACTCCATCCCAAAGAACCTCATGTCCTCGTTCTCTGAGAAATCCTGTCACAGGAGGGGGGAGCAGGTTCACACCTGGGGGATGCTGAGCAGAGGGTCCCTCCTGGATTCCCTCCCACCTCCATCCCCACTCCCCTCCACGTCTCAACACCCTCGTTTTTTAAGCTCCTAATGAAAAGTGAGACAGCAGAAATTCAATCTCTTCACACTGACAATGGCACATCCCCACATTAATTTCCTGTTTAATCAATTGTAATACGCCTCACAAAACACTTTTTTTTTCCCCCAGGGAAATGCACAAAGCCAGAAAGATGTCCCCAAACAGTTTGAGCCAAACATTTGACACATTCAATTCCTCCATAACTGCTCGGGAAGAATGGGAAGGATGCTTCAATCTTAATTGGAAAAGAGAAACAAAACACAGATTGTGTGGAGATTTAACAGCAGTTGTGAGGCATCACAGGCATCAGGCATTTGCAGGGTGATATTCAAGCTGAAAACAACTTATTTCAAGGCAAATTCAAGTTCAGAGTAGTCCTGTAAAACTCCACTCACCTCCTCACTCTGATTTATAGCACAGATCCCTCCTGTTGGATTCTCAGTATAACACTCTGAACCTCACCTAACTACAGCACTCATGAGTTAATTTAGGACCAATTTCAGACTTTGACCAGCTGGAAATAATTCTGAGCACGGGAGGGGCTTTGCTGGACACCTCACAATGAGCATCAGCAGAACGTTTGGAGGTGATGGATTGGGATGTGCTGCCCCATGAATAATGCAGCTTCATCACAACAGTTAATAAATGGGCTTTTCAACAAACATTTCTGTGCCTTAAAGAGGGAGAAAGGGAAGAGATTTATGAAGAGGAGATTCAGAAACAGCTCCTGAGCTGCCACTGGTGGCTTTTTAGCCAACTTCCTCAGCTGTGCTGGTGAGGATCCCAAAAACTTCACTGCAGTAACAACTGACAGCAATTTTACGACTCATTTTGGAGCCATTCAGCCAAACTCTGGATCTCAGGAGTTTTACCAGCCAGTAAAATGTGTTTTTATGTATTTCCAGGGTACCAGATGACATCAGGGAAGACAACAGCTGCAAATAGGAAGGTTGTAGAGCACAGCTTGTGTTGAAGGCATCTGAATTGTGCCAGAGGAGGTGAAGCTGTGAATAGTATCTATAACACTCTGAACTGCTTTGCCAGGATCAGTCAGAACTCTGTCCAGGCCTTTATTTAGTGTGATTCCTAAGTGGAAATCCTCTGTACAACCTCTGTACAATCTGCACTTCACACGAGCTCAAACAGGGAGAGGGCTGAATAAATGTTCTCTTATTCAGAGAATTTTGTCCAAGTGCTTCAGGTACCCGAAACACTTCTGAAACTGCAGCATGAAGAACATCCAGAGCACGTCCTGGAGCCATTTCCAGAAGGCAGCCAGAATGTGAATTACCTGCTTTCCTCTGAGCCAAAACTCCTCAAGAAAAGCCTGGGGCTGTGGGAGGTAAAACACAATGGCTGTGCAATTAGAGAGAGGTTTCTAATGAAAAGTTCCTCACCGTGGTTATTCCAGGCTTTGATCATTCCTGATTTTTTTTGCATACACAGGAAACAGGATCCATTTAAAGCATCACACCCGTGGTGTTCATTACCCAGCAGCAGGAAAAGCTGCAGTCCTTTGAGGGATGCCTGCAATGCTTCCTCCCATTCCCCCCTCACACAGCACCTCTGCATTTCATTTTTATGTGTGACACTTAATATTCAGCCCGCATGATAATTTCAGGAACTCTCCCCCAATTAATAACATGGAGATTTATGCAGTTCTCTCGTTTGCATACTTAATTTCCCCCACAGTTTGCCTGCTTTACTACAATCCCTCTGATGTTTACTTTGTCTTGATAATGTTGCAAGGTTAAAAAGGAGCGATCACTTGAACATTCATTATTAATTTCTCCTAAGTATCTCCAATTAATTTCCTGAATAGATTGGTGCTTTATGACATTTGTTATTGATTGTTTGGAAGCAAACTTCCAATTACCAAGGGAATTTTCCTCGGTCAAAACTTGGAATATTCTTCTGCTCAGCACAGCAGGCTTAAAGAGGCAGAGGCTCTTTTAGAGTCACAAACGATAAAACAGCCCCAAAATCCTCTGTTTTTTCAGCTTTATTCCAACTGACAGGCACAAATATAAAGAAAGGCAGATTCCTTTTGGCGAAGGCAAAACAAATTCTACAGGTGCAGATTCATCAGCACAGTGGGATCTGAATTACAGCAATTCTGAGGCAGGAACACAAACTCACTGCAAAAAAAATCAGTCAAACAAGAGACAGACACTAAACCTAAAGAACCAAAGTGATTCCCAAAGTCAGGGAAGAAAGAGATCAAAAATACTGCCCAAGAATTGAAGATTCTTGATTTCAGCACCAGCATCTTCCTCCTCTTCCTCCCAGCAGCAATTCCTGAGTGCTGGCAGGCAAAAGGAAGGACACTGTAGATTATCTGTGTTGTTTTAATTACCCTCCTATTGGAATGCTTGGTAAAGAATTAAACTCTGAGCTCCAAAAGCAGCAAAAATCTAAATCAAGGATATAAACACACCCAGTTCTCTCTGCTCAGTTCACATCTCAGGCAAAACAAGCTCAAATCAGGTGTTTGTTAAAGTCCCAGAGCAGAACCATTCTGAAATCACTTCCCTCTCTGCTTGGCCATTTTCCTGCCCCTCAGATGAAGTCTGAGCATCTCTGTCCACTCCATTTTTCTCATGGAAAATGGGAATGGGGAATAAAGATCCCAAAGCCCTTCAGAGCTCTTGATCCAGGCAGCACGAAACCTCTTTGTAGAAACACCATTATTTGGGTTTGTGCCTCCCTCCTCTGCTTCATCAAGACATTCTTGTTAGAAAACAAGGATTAAAATGAAATAAAGTTGTTCTCATCCAGCTGCCTGTGTCAAGAGCTAAAAGCTTCAAGGTTCTCCTCAGCCCCCTTTGCTTTTCCTGCCCCTTCTGCTGCACAAACCATGTCAGGCAACGTTTGGCTCCTGAAATCATCATTTACCCAGCGAGCTCCTGGTGATTGGCACTGCCAGGAAAGAAAGGAAATGCAAATGGAAAAGGAGATGTGAGTGTGGGAACCTGCTCGATCTGACTGAAAAATAACTCATTTAGCAGAAATCACTGGGAGAAATAAATGCTGTCAGAGGCAGGAGTCAAACAGTAAATAAGCCTCGCCCAATTTCAATGTGGAGCTGCTTAAAAACGTCCCTCAGTGTAATGTGCAGTTTAAGCACTTAGGGAAACTGCCAGGAGGTGTCAAAACAGCCAAAAGGAGGCTGAAAATAAAATTGCACTTCAATAAATCCCCCTCAGCCCTGCCAAACGTCTCAGGTTCACCACAAAGCTGTGCTGTGCTGAGGGGGGAGATGTTTTCCAGCCACCTGTGGCCAGAGGATGATGATTTTTCCTTTTCCATGCATAAACTGCCTTCTTCTGTACCCCTGAACCCAAAATTCCAGCCTCAGTTGTGTGATATTTGGCATCTTGGTACCTTTGCACTTAATTATCCTTCAAAACATCAGAAAGAATAAAGACAGGTATGTTTTGGAGGTTTTTCTATTATTTGTCTAAATATAAACACACACACCCCTCAAATATTCTTATTTCTCATCACTTCATTGGAAAAGCTGTGTGTCAGTTTGGATAAAGCTGCTGAATGTGGCCACTGAACATCAAAAGCAGCTGAAGGAGGAGCTGCTGGGACATCTCTTCTGAGATAATCCTGGATGGTTGTGAACAGCTGTTTTCTCACTGCCTGTGCTTGGAAGAAGGAAACAGAGAGCTTTTGGGTTGTGGTTTTAAGATGATCATTTTAGAAGTCTTATCTCTAAGTTCAGTCACACCAGCGTGGTGTTCACAAGCAGCTGGAAAAGTGAATTCTCCCCTGCCCACAAACAGCACCTGGGTTTTTATACTCTAAACAATGTTAATATTGTTTTCCTCTAAAACCCAAAAAAAAGAGTCCAAGTCACCCAGTGAAATCACACCTTCACCCAATCCTAAAAAACCATCACCCTTTGCAAAGAGGAAGAGAAGGACAGGAAAATGTGACTTTATCACATTGATCTGCCTCCATCTTTGCCCCATTAATACCTATACAGAAAAATCTAAAACTAATATTTTAACACCCAGTGATTTAATAAAAACCACACCAATCAAACCCTCGTGTCATCCAAATCCTCAGACAGCTCTGGCAGCCTTTTCCAAGGTGTCAGATCACAGCCACTGCTGTCTGTCACACAGGCCGTGTGCCCATCCAGGAGACCCAGAGGGACACTCTGGTCTCCCACAAGGAACCAGCTCCTGGCAGCACCTTCTCCTGGTCACTACAGAACCAGAATTCTCAGCTTTGCAAGCCCATGGAATATTCTCCAGCTTTTCAGAGACTGAAGTTTCATCATCTCAAGTTAGAAATGCTAATGGGGCTTTGCCCACCTCGGGGTGTCCCCTGGAGGGTCTGAGCACTGCCATGCAGAGCAAGACAATCCCCTTTTTATCCCAACTTGGATTAAAAAATCCTCCTCCTTGTTCCCATCCCTCCCCAGCTCTGTTAATAAATCACAGAGTGAGCAGAGTTTTGTGTTCCCTCCCTGCTCTGTGCTGGGGCTGGCACAGCTCAGCACAGCTCTCCTGAACACATGGAGCCCTTCCTGAAACATAAACTTTAAGGAATTTAGAGATTTTAGAGGAACTAAGATTTTAGGTAGAAGACAAGCTTTGTTAGAGTTAAAATAAATGAATAGGCCTTGATGAAGTTAAGAGTTAGTAGTTAACTAATAATTGATTGCTTGTCAACATAATGTTTGGTCAGCTGGGTTTATAATGAAGAATATAGAAACTGAAAAACAGCTTTAGGAACATAAGACAATTGTGGGTTTCCCATGTCCAAAACTCATTGAAAACAGGGAATGGGAGTCTTACCAAGGGTTCATTTGTCATGATTGCATTGAAAAGGTAGAAAGGTCAGAACGAGGAACACTTCATTTACTTCTTCATTTTAAGACCCCTCCCCATGAGAAGGACCACTGACCCATTTCAAGGAACAAACCACCAATGCTTAATAGCTTTTGAACTAATTAACATATGAAGTGGGGAATGGGATGTGTCAAAGCTATGAATATGCATTTATATTTTGAATATTCAATACCTGTATAGATAAAAGGGTTCTGGAATCACCTGTAAATTACGGTGTGTATTTGGGAACTATCCCACACACTGCCCGGTGTCGCAATAAACATACACTTTCTAACTTTAAACTGTTTGAGAGTTTTTGTCCATCAGAAGTTGGATATCGATATTAGATCAATATCCATATTTTGATAAAATCATTCCCTCCTCAGGAAACACCTCCCATCCCTCAGCCCAGGGCAGAGCTGCCCGCATGTAGGAATCTTAAAAGCAGGGGAGAACTTAGGATGCATAAAAGGGGTTTTAATAAGTTGACAGGAGGTTGAGAGAAGCTGGGAAATTCTACAAATTCTCATGGGAAGCCAGGAAATTAGGAACTAAGAAAATACATTTGTATTTGTTAGAGGGAACAAGGACAAGAACAAATGCTGATGGTTCAGGATGTGGGAGACTTAGATACCTTGCTTTGCAATGATAGGAAAAGTTTCAATCTAAATAATGAATTATTGTGTATTATTTTTAGCTTCATAGAAGGCTTTTGTTAACCTGGAACCCACGTGGATCGTTTGCTGATTTGCTAAAGTCATGTGACGTTAAGTTTGTTAATTGTAAACTATTAGTTGAGAAAATTCTTATAAATTGTTCTGCGGAGGTTTTTATTTTGTCTCTTGTTTTAGATTACATAGATGTTGTTGTTTTTCTGTATCTCTTGCTTATTGCTTGTATGATATAGATAAATAATAAATCCAAAGTCTGCAGCTATCAAAGATCCATCCTGTTTGTGAGACACAAACTGATCCAGCACCCACGGCAGGGGAATCCTCAGGAATGGAGCAAAGCAGGAGCAGAGGCAGCGACTCAGCCCCCAGAGAACAGCCCAGCAGCTCCAGAGGAGCCTCTGCTTTCCAATCCCCTGCCAAGAAACTTCCAGCCCGCAAGAAATGAGTCCAATTCTCCTGAAAACCTCCCCAGCAGAACTTTGTCCTGCCTGCTGCTGTCACCTGTCAGCGTTTCTGCTGTGTGGGTTTTACAAATCCATCCCCCTTCACGTGGATCTCCAGTGCTCCTCTATTCCCAGAAATCCCTTTTAATGAAGCAGCTGCCAGGTATTTAAATCCAGGGGAAGTTCTGGTTTGCCAGGGGGTTCATTTTATAGGAGGCTGCTGTGATTGATGTCAAAAATTCTGCTCAACTGCACTGAGAGAGTCTCTACCCCAAATTCTGGCCATTTTAGGCTGGCAGAAAATAGAACACTCTGCAAAAAAAAAAAAAAAATTGCCCCTCTCCAAAAATTTAACAACATTTTTACTCCACTACCCAGAATTTAAAGGTATTTCTCTATTAATATTCAGCCCAAAAAACCCTAAAAGCAAAGTGCATATAAACTTCACACATTGTAAACAAGTTTTACACCCCAAAATACCGAGCACAAGCTACTCTGCATTTTATTCCACAAGGAAATCAACCAAAATACGACCTCTCCACACTGCTGAGAGCCATTCCCATAAAAGCCTTGGAACACATTCCAAGCCCTACTTCTTCATGAGCCTCCCAGCAGCACCACAGGAATGGAACTTGGGGGAGAGCAGGGAGGCAGGTTTCACACACAGGGGCTGCAGCAGACAGATAAATGGGAATTATCAGCTCCAAGGCAGGTCCCAGGAGTCCTGAGGATGGCAGGGATGTTCAGGATGGAATTTGCAGGATGGAATTTGCAGGATGGAATTTTCAAGATGGAATTTTCAGGATGGAAGTCAGATTCAGGATGGAATTTCAGGATGACATTTTCAGGATGGCAGGTAGGTCTCAGGATGGGATTTTCAGGATGGCAGGCAAGTTTCAGGATGGAATTTCAGGATGACATTTTCAGGATGGCAGGCAGATTCAGGATGGAATTTCAGGATGACATTTTCAGGATGGCAGGTAGGTCTCAGGATGGGATTTTCAGGATGGCAGGCAAGTTTCAGGATGGAATTTCAGGATGACATTTTCAGGATAACAGGCAGGTCTCAGGATGGAATTTTCAGGATGGCAGGAAGGTTCAGGATGGAATTTTCAGGATGGAAGGCAGGTTCAGGATGGAATTTTCAGGATAACAGGCAGGTTTCTGGATGGAATCTCCACTCAGGCCAGGAAGGGCTTTCACCACCTCCCACATGGAGCTGTGTGCGCTTGTCACAAGTGAAAATTAACAGCCTGATCCCAATCCAATTAAATTCCTAAAACCTGGAGGATCAGCAGGGCTGGACTGGGACCAGGAGAGCACATTAAAAAAGCAAATAAACTGCAGAGAAGTGAAGTGGCCTCTGCTGTAACACCACAGACACTCCCCAGCTGACACAGCTCATTGGATTTCCTGTCACCAGCCCAGAGCCACGCCAGGGCTGCTGGACACACAAACACATTCCAACGGGAATTCCAGGTGGTTTGGTGGCTCTTTCAGCCAGGTTTTGTGTGCTTTGATTGCAGATTACCAGCACTACAACCTCTCCTCCAGCCTCAGCCCTAAACACCCACGACAGGACACAGGAAGAAGTGAAATTAGAGCAAACACCTCCTCATAAATAAATATTTCGTCTGTGGCCATGACTAATTAACAGCAATGACTTTTGTTAACAGGGAGGAAGGAGTTACTTAAACCTGGAATTATTCTCAGATCAAAAACACATATTTGCTTTGAGACAGAGAGCAAACAGCACTCCAGAAAGCTGTTTGCCATGTAGAAATGTGATTAACAGATCAGAATATTGCATCAGGCCAGGTTTTTCACTGATTGCAAGATTGAATGTGTAACAAATTGTTCCACTTGCCTTCTTTATCCAGGAGCACTCACTGTACACATCCCACAGGTTCCTCTCCCTCCAGTCGTGATAATTGGAATTTCCATGGGGCAGGGATGTGTAAAAAGGAAAAAAGAAAATGCACAAATGGTAGCTCTTATTGGAAAGTTAAACAGGGGAGGCTGCAGCAGTGTCAGATGTGCTGCTTTCACTCCTCACAGCTGCACACAGCATTATTTGCTGACAGGCAATGGACACGATTCAAATCACTCTTCCCCTCACCTCTTCAGATACAATCAGTTGTCATTTCTGGAAGTAATGAATCTGCCAGGATGGAAAATCCCTGATGATCTCGATAGAATCAACTCCTTGACTTTCATTTAACCTGCTCTCATCCTTCAGGGGGAGGAACTTCTGCAAACTTCCATCAGAATCAACTCGTGCCAGTTGAAAGTCACACAGGAGCAGTGACAAGTTCCACCCTGGGGACAACAGGGACAATCCTTCCACCTTCCCCATCCCCAGAGGAGCCACTTCAGTGTCTCAGAGACCATTTTTTGCTTTTGGCATTCACTCAAATCACGAGAAAAATTCCACCAGAAGGTTTTCCACAGGTGTTTTCCCTCCTTGGGAGGAAAAATTTCTTTTCCTGGCCTCCTTTAGGAATTTTTTTTTGGCAGCATTTCTACATCCAAACCTTGCAAGCATTTGTGTCACTGAGCAGGATCTGGACAGGTATTAAAGGTAGGAAAGCTACAGAAATGGTTCATTTTTAACAAAAAAAAAAGGGGGAAATTGCAGAGAGCAGAACAGGATGGAATCAGTGAATGGGAACACTGACACAGGGGTATGACACAAATCCCAGAATCACAGAATCACCTCCTGAGCAGGAGGAGCAGCCCAGGAAGGCTCTCAGGGGCCAGGACACTGCACAGCCCGCGACATTTCTGCCCAGCCCTGCTCCTGGAAGGGCCCAGCAGCTCCTCACACACCGAGATCGTTATCTGCAGAGATTCCAGGGCTCTCCCGATGGATCAATAACCCTGGTGATCATTATCTGCAGAGATTCCAGGGCTCTCCCGATGGATCAATAACCCTGGTGATCATTATCTGCAGAGATTCCAGGGCTCTCCTGATGGATCAATAACCCTGGTGATCATTATCTGCAGAGATTCCAGGGCTCTCCTGATGGATCAATAGCCCTGGTGATCATTATCTGCAGAGGTGCCCGGGCTCTCCCGATGGATCAATAGCCCTTCTGATCATTATCTGCAGAGATTCCCGGGCTCTCCTGATGGATCAATAGCCCTGGTGATCATTATCTGCAGAGGTGCCCGGGCTCTCCCGATGGATCAATAACCCTCCTGATCATTATCTGCAGAGATTCCCGGGCTCTCCTGATGGATCAATAGCCCTGGTGATCATTATCTGCAGAGATTCCCGGGCTCTCCCGATGGATCAATAGCCCTGAGCCGGAGCCCCGCGTGCTGAATGGAGCAGAGCTGACAAGGGCGTTGTGAGCGCTCCGTGTTTAACGATCAGATGAGATTTGGCTCCTAACGAGATTACCCCTCTTTAGCAGGTGTCTGTGTGCTGCCAGGAGATAATCCTGCATAATCAGCCGTCACACACTCGTGGAGAGGCAAGAAGCAGCGTTTCATTAATGGAAGTTCCATAGGCACAGCCAAGGAGCTGCAGCAAATGTGTTTGGCCTCCCAGATTCCATCTGAACCTCCAGCGCTGCCTCCAGCACCTCCTCTGCATCACAGGACCCCTCTGCTGCTGTGATCCAGAGCCTGGAGGCAAAAAAAAGCATTTCAAGGATCATCCAGAAATCCAAATTTGTGGTTTACAACCTCCCTATAGGTTTAGAACAGCACAAAACTCATTTTTTCAAGACCTCGTGTGGACCAAAAGTCAGTGTTTGCCTGAGCTTCTGTGCCTCACACAAATTCACCTGGCAGACATCCCAAACCCTGATAATGCACCTTAAATACATCTCACAGTGCTGAGCACTGCTCAGTGATCCACAGGAACGTGATTCCAGTGCTCCCAGTGCTCAGTGATCCACAGGAACATGATTCCAGTGCTCCCACTGCTCAGTGATCCACAGGAACGTGATTCCAGTGCTCCCACTGCTCAGTGATCCACAGGAACACGATTCCAGTGCTCCCAAGCACTCACAGGTTGTTTGAAGTGACAGAGAATGAAGACCAAACCCACCAAACCCCTCTGTGTCCAGAGNCCCACGGGAACGTGATTCCAGTGCTCCCAGTGCTCAGTGACCCACGGGAACGTGATTCCAGTGCTCCCAGTGCTCAGTGACCCACGGGAACGTGATTCCAGTGCTCCCAGTGCTCAGTGACCCACGGGAACGTGATTCCAGTGCTCCCAGTGACTCAGTGATCCACAGGAATGTGATTCCAGTGCTCCCACTGGCTCAGTGATCCACAGGAACAGGATTCCAGTGCTCCCAGTGGCTCAGTGACCCACAGGAACGTGATTCCAGTGCTCCCACTGCTCAGTGACCCACAGGAACGTGATTCCAGTGCTCCCAGTGACTCAGTGACCCACAGGAACGTGATTCCAGTGCTCCCANTGTTTGCCTGAGCTTCTGTGCCTCACACAAATTCACCTGGCAGACATCCCAAACCCTGATAATGCACCTTAAATACATCTCACAGTGCTGAGCACTGCTCAGTGATCCACAGGAACGTGATTCCAGTGCTCCCAGTGCTCAGTGATCCACAGGAACATGATTCCAGTGCTCCCACTGCTCAGTGATCCACAGGAACGTGATTCCAGTGCTCCCACTGCTCAGTGATCCACAGGAACACGATTCCAGTGCTCCCAAGCACTCACAGGTTGTTTGAAGTGACAGAGAATGAAGACCAAACCCACCAAACCCCTCTGTGTCCAGAGCCCATCACTGACTCGCCCTCTGTGCCCTATTCCAGGCAGTGCTCACCTCAGTTCCAGCATTTTCCACCATCTCAGAGAGCACCAAAGCTTCCCAATTCGACAAAACAGGTGAGCACAGGATGGAGCTGGCCTGGGGGAGGAAAAAAAAAAACAACCACACAGCAGGACAGTGGGAACATTTTCTCATTTTCTCCTCTGTTCTCTCGCTGCTGCTGACTCAAGGCTAATTTAGTGTCAGCATTGCCTCCTCACTCATCTCTCCCCTTTTTCTAAGTGTGTTTAATCTGCTGTAAAATTGTTTTCGTGGCTGCGGTGGATGTTATTGTAACTGTTTTACAATGTGCATTATCTGTGCTGGGTAAAGGATTTGCCTCCTGTGTGCAAATTGGTGCTTTGCTGCTGCCACTCCGGGTCTGTGCCCTCACACTGCAGCATCTCACACCCACAAAGGGCACAAATGCTTTATTTCTTACTGAATTTGTTAAAAAAAAACCCACTTGGAACCCAGTTCTACATAACCAGAGCATGGTTTTAGGATTGAGCCAGAGCTTGGCCAGTTTGATCAGCAATTATTTGGGATTGATCTGACCCATGAGTGCAGCTGGAAGAGCTGAGCCCCAGGAAAGCCAAGCTTGAACAGGGATGATCATCAATTACTACTCTGATAGGGCAAAAAAACCCTAAAACTGCACAAATTCCATCAGTTCTGTGCTGAAAAACTCACCTTGGTTTGCCACAATCTGATCAACATCAAGACATGGAATTTTTAATCCTCCCTAGGTTGAGGTACATTAACCAGATTTAAACGAGTCAAGGTCAGTCAGTACTTTTAATATTGACTAAGAAAACCAGGGCAGGAAGGTGGGACACAATTTTCCTAAGATTCCTGAACAATAATATCAATAACTCAGGCTGGCTGCCAGTCCTGGGCCTCCTGCATCAAAGCTGCTTCCATTTGTTCCAAATTTTGCTGGATTGCTCAAAGATTCAAGTCAACCTGCCAGAAAATAAGTTCAGACTTTTCATAATTCTGTGCAGACAGCCAGGCTGTAAAAACAAGGGGGAAACCTTAGAGCTGCCCTTTTTGATCAATATTTTTCAAACACTAAAAAAAAAGTGTGAGTTTTCAGAAGCCGAAACCTGGCTCAGAACTGGAAACTGAAAACAGGAAAATTGTCCAAAAAAATAAAGCATGAATGCACACATTGCTGAGGGATTCTCCTGGGTGGGGAGACAAGCAGCTCATCCCCAGGATCAGTTCTGAGGTGGCAGCTGATGGGGACATTATTGCCTGGTGCCATCAGCTGCCCTGTCCTGGGGAGGGTCTCACCTTTGGAACCCTCCTTTGCCCAGCTCTGCAATCCATGGCCAGGAATTCCTCAGGGAGCAGCTGAGGGTGGAGAGGCAGGAATTCTTACCCTGACACGCAGCACAAGTGTCACCTGCACAAAAAGTGATTTTTGGGACAGCTTGGGGTGTGGTTTTCCTGCACAAAGGAGCGTTTTCCTGTAGGAAAGGAAAAAAAAACCCTGGACAAACCTGCAGCTTTTCCATGGTCAGCTCTCTCATGCAGCACAGAAACTCATTCACCAACCTGTCCTCAGCACCCACCAACTTCCAACTTGCCACAGATACTCGGAGCAGCCCATTCCTCAGTGCAGGAGCACGTGGAGAACCAGGAAAACCCATNGGGGTGTGGTTTTCCTGCACAAAGGAGCGTTTTCCTGTAGGAAAGGAAAAAAAAACCCTGGACAAACCTGCAGCTTTTCCATGGTCAGCTCTCTCATGCAGCACAGAAACTCATTCACCAACCTGTCCTCAGCACCCACCAACTTCCAACTTGCCACAGATACTCGGAGCAGCCCATTCCTCAGTGCAGGAGCACGTGGAGAACCAGGAAAACCCATTCAAAAAATGCCTCCATGCCCTGTTTTGGGTTAGTTTATCTCACCCACCGCTGTTATCAGGATGTCGAGCAATGCTGCCATGGCAACCCCGACGCCTCCAGCTGCGGGGACAGGGCAGGAAGGAGGGAGG
>VWYE01003501.1:32058-46817 GCA_013398995.1 Alaudala cheleensis
ACAAACCTGCAGCTTTTCCATGGTCAGCTCTCTCATGCAGCACAGAAACTCATTCACCAACCTGTCCTCAGCACCCACCAACTTCCAACTTGCCACAGATACTCGGAGCAGCCCATTCCTCAGTGCAGGAGCACGTGGAGAACCAGGAAAACCCATTCAAAAAATGCCTCCATGCCCTGTTTTGGGTTAGTTTATCTCACCCACCGCTGTTATCAGGATGTCGAGCAATGCTGCCATGGCAACCCCGACGCCTCCAGCTGCGGGGACAGGGCAGGAAGGAGGGAGGNAAGGAAGGAAGGAAGGAAGGAAGGAAGGAAGGAAGGAAGGAAGGAAGGAAGGAAGGAAGGAAGGAAGGAAGGAAGGAAGGAAGGAAGGAAGGAAGGAAGGAAGGAAGGAAGGAAGGAAGGAAGGAGACGCTCGTCTCCACTTTGTTAGCTGGGTAATTGGTCCTGCTGAGCAGGGTCAGCTCTCAGAAAGATGACAGCAGGTAGTGTCTGTCTGCTCAGATAGCAGGGCCACCTTATCCTTGGAGCAGATCTCTTGGATTTATTAAACACTTAAGGGGTTAGTGAGCTGTGAAAATCCGATTCCCCGCCGCCGCAGTGTGCTGACGAGGAACTTCCTCCTGCGCTTCATCAAGTTTTCATTATCTTGCTGTGTTTTTGCAGGGAGGGAGGCTTCAGGGGTTTAAGATGCTGCAATTTTCAGGCTGCATGAGCCTCTCAAATCAGTCAGCCTCTCTGGCAGCAACCTTTTCAAGAACAAGAGCAATCAGCTGGTCCTGAAGCTCTTCGGGCCGTGCACAGCACAGACCAAACCTTGCCTCAAGTTTTGGTTCCTCATCGTGCCCACAAACAAACCAGCCAGCTCCAAAGTGCTTCTGGTGCTCCTGATTTCCACATTTGAGTGTTTTCTCATGCTGAGGCAGAGAAAACAACCCCCTCCTTGTCCTCACTCTGATCCAAACTGAGGATCTCCAGACGAGGTCACAGTTCCACAGGAGCTGTTCCTCTCCTTGCACAGGAGGCTGGAAAAGCCCCTGGCTCCAACACAAAGGTGAGACTTTCCCCTTGTGAGTTTTGAGGCACACAGAGCACAGGTGTTTGAAAACGTTCATCCATTCACTCTCCTCTTCAGCAGATCAGAGCTGAATCATTCCCTGATGATTTAAAGACCAGTTGAGTCTCTATTTCCACACAACCAGCTGAGGTACAGCTCTGCTGGAACACCCAGAGCAGCTGAGGGGTCCATTGCAGGGCAATGCCACAGTCTGAGCTTTCAGGAAATTATCAGCTCAAAATGATATTTTAGGGGAAGAAATTTCTCCTTTTTAAACATAACAAACACCTTAGAAGATCCCTTCACACATCCTGCAGGGATCCAGCACACGGTGGGTACAAAACAGCTCCTCCAAGCACTGCAGGGCTTTTCCCCTGATCCTCCCAAAGCTTCACAGAATCACAGCGAGTGTTCTGCCCTCAGCTTCCCCTCACAGCAGGGTTTTCATGAAGCAAAGGGAATCAAACATCCCTTGGAGGAATTTGGAGGCAACAGGAAGATTTTCATATTGCCAGTAACCTTGACAAAGCCCAGGCCACAGAGAGATGTGTTAGCAATTAAAAAAAATAGCAATTTGCCATTCAAAAATGAGTTATTTTGCTGTAGTTCTTTGTTTTAGGCACAGCTGGACTCCCAGCTCTGGGTTTCATGAAGCACATGGGCTTCCCCTGGAGTGGGACTGAATTACATCCCTCCCAACAATAATCTGTCACACTGGAGATATGGCTTTGTGCAGGAAAACATTTTAAACAATACCAGCAGCACAAATTAACCACTTTTCAACGTTTCCTATTAATATAATTTAATGCCTGGAGATTTCCACGGCAACTTACTCTTCAGCTGACCTGCAGGGCTGACATCACAATAAAAATAATTAATATTAGCTGTGCTATAAATACCCACTCATTTCTACTACAGCGTGCATATTATGCATGACAACCATTCCTTTCCCAAACTTTAAAATCCTGTTTTACAGGCCCCTGTTCCAGCATAATATCCTCATAAACCACAACAGCAGTGTAGCATAGAGAGGACTAAATTAAAAATTAATGGGCCCTGCCAGTGCTGAGCTTTCTGAGAGCCAGGAGAAGGCAGAAGGAGAAAGTCCTCCCTCCGTGTGAGAGTCCTGTAAAAAACCAACAAACCTGCCCTTCCCTGGCCTGGGTTTGACACCCCCTCCCATGGTTGTTTAGCCATGAAAAGGAGGAATAGCTGCTGTACAAGGAAGTCAAGGGCTGGGTTGACACAGGTCTTGGTGCCTGGAGAGGCTTCCTGGAGCAGAGGCTGGGCAGTGCTAAAGGAATAAAGCAGGGATTTAGTAAAAAGGCTTTTAAAGGACTCACCTTGGGCAGTGCAAGAGCCTGGCCATGGCTCTGCCCAAGATGGACTCAGAGTCATAATTTTTCACACTTTTATAAGTTTTGGTCCATTTCCATATTGGGGTTAACTGTCCAATTAAAGCTTTAGTTAATGAAGTCCCACCCTCCCAGGTTGCTCCCCTCAGTTCCCTGTTGTTTGCACTTTTTGGGGCTGAAGCTGCAGCGCTGCCCTTGGTGCTGGGGCTGGAGAAGGATTCCTTTGCTCTCTGCCTCCCTGAATTATTGCTGCAGTTTCAGTGGCAAGAAATGTCCTTTTCCCTTCTCCCCCTCCACTCCAGTGCACTCACAGCAAACCATCCATTTATTTTGATTTTACTGGATGTTTATATAGAAAGCCTACAAACACAGCAGAGTTAACATCACACTCCCTGTGAACTGCAAAACTCTTGGCTGGTGCTTTTTGTTGTTATGGTGCCCCATAAAGCCTCACAACAGCTCCAGCAGAGGAAAACCAACAGACTAAAAGCAGTTTACTGAATCAAAAGAGATTTGTTGCAGTATCTGTCAATACTTTTGACAGGTAATGACAAAACGAGGTTTCAGGTACTCCAACAAGGGCTTAACCCTTTTAAGGCAGCACAGAAACTTAAATCAACCCACACCAAAATTCCCATGGAGTGCCTCGTCCTTCAGGACACAGAGCAACCCCTCCCATGGAGTCATCCTTCAGAAAGTGGATTTTCCAGCACATTCTGAGGGCACTGAGCTCTTCCAGCGGGCAGGAAACAGCCCAGAGAGGAACCCAGGATTCCCGAGGGGTGCAGAAATCTCTGCCCTGCATTGCAAACGTGCCCCTGGCTGCCCACAGGTTGGGGAAAACGCCATCACCACAGAAACCACTGCCAGGGATGTGCTGGTGCCCAGGAGGAGGCTCAGGAACATGAGAACAGGATTCCTCAGAGGCACCCACAGCTTGTGGCCTTTGGAGAGCCGGGGGGTTTCCATGGGAACACTTGGAACAGCTCCGAGGGAGCTTCCTCCAGCTGTTCCACTGCCCAGGGAAGGACAGAAAGGCCTGGGGAGAAAACCAGTGGTGTTTTCCCTCCTCTCTCAAGTGCAGCAGCCGGGCTTGAGGGGTGGGGAAGCATTTTCACACTGCCAGGGGCCCATCCTGGGGCTGTGAGTGGGTTCATGTTTGCCCATTTCTGTTTGCCAAAATCAGTGCAGTGGTTTGAGTGTTTACCAGAACCAGTTATTCTTTTTCCCAGTGTTGATAGGAGGAAATTCTTTTTCCCTGTGAGATAGGATTAGGAGGAAAGCAAAGCAGGCCCGAATTTGAAGGTGTAAAGACAGAATTATTAACTGAAAGCCATGCACAGTGCAGAGAGCTCCCTCACACCTGCTACAACACCCCAAAAATGCACAGAGGATCCCTGTGCACTCCTTGAAGTAGGTAATGATTGAGGAGGGCTCCCTTGGCACAAATAGAAACTGTTAAAGGCATGGAGAAACATTGTCACTGTCCAACCAGTGCTCCTTTGATGGCACCAGGCTAATTGTGATGAGAGAAACACAGAACTTTCCAGTTCTTTCTCCTTACAAGCTGCTTTTCAGTAAACTGAAACAATTCCTTGGGTGTGGGGATGCAATTCAACACACCCACACCTCACAGCCAGCGTGGAAGAAATCCTTCAAGGTCCAAGGAGCACATCAGGCAGCTCTGGTGGAAAACCCAAATGCTAAGGAGGGAGCCAGAGCCCTCGTTGTGTCTATTTTTAGGAATTCCAGCCAAGCAGAAAGGATTGGAGGGCTGGGCTGGCTCTGCTCCCTCGCAGGATGTGCTGTCCTGCTTATTGGGCCGTGAAATGCTGAGCAGAAGGAAAGGCAGGTTTGTGTGAATAGTAATGAAGGTGGAGCATCCGCAGGGCTTTGTTCATGTCTGGAAATTCCTCGTGGCCACTTGACCGAGCTAACAAGGAGACTGACTGACAGGGCTTGTTCCTGGGAGAAGGTGTTGCAGTGTGTTCTGCNGGCCTGGGTTTGACACCCCCTCCCATGGTTGTTTAGCCATGAAAAGGAGGAATAGCTGCTGTACAAGGAAGTCAAGGGCTGGGTTGACACAGGTCTTGGTGCCTGGAGAGGCTTCCTGGAGCAGAGGCTGGGCAGTGCTAAAGGAATAAAGCAGGGATTTAGTAAAAAGGCTTTTAAAGGACTCACCTTGGGCAGTGCAAGAGCCTGGCCATGGCTCTGCCCAAGATGGACTCAGAGTCATAATTTTTCACACTTTTATAAGTTTTGGTCCATTTCCATATTGGGGTTAACTGTCCAATTAAAGCTTTAGTTAATGAAGTCCCACCCTCCCAGTTTGCTCCCCTCAGTTCCCTGTTGTTTGCACTTTTTGGGGCTGAAGCTGCAGCGCTGCCCTTGGTGCTGGGGCTGGAGAAGGATTCCTTTGCTCTCTGCCTCCCTGAATTATTGCTGCAGTTTCAGTGGCAAGAAATGTCCTTTTCCCTTCTCCCCCTCCACTCCAGTGCACTCACAGCAAACCATCCATTTATTTTGATTTTACTGGATGTTTATATAGAAAGCCTACAAACACAGCAGAGTTAACATCACACTCCCTGTGAACTGCAAAACTCTTGGCTGGTGCTTTTTGTTGTTATGGTGCCCCATAAAGCCTCACAACAGCTCCAGCAGAGGAAAACCAACAGACTAAAAGCAGTTTACTGAATCAAAAGAGATTTGTTGCAGTATCTGTCAATACTTTTGACAGGTAATGACAAAACGAGGTTTCAGGTACTCCAACAAGGGCTTAACCCTTTTAAGGCAGCACAGAAACTTAAATCAACCCACACCAAAATTCCCATGGAGTGCCTCGTCCTTCAGGACACAGAGCAACCCCTCCCATGGAGTCATCCTTCAGAAAGTGGATTTTCCAGCACATTCTGAGGGCACTGAGCTCTTCCAGCGGGCAGGAAACAGCCCAGAGAGGAACCCAGGATTCCCGAGGGGTGCAGAAATCTCTGCCCTGCATTGCAAACGTGCCCCTGGCTGCCCACAGGTTGGGGAAAACGCCATCACCACAGAAACCACTGCCAGGGATGTGCTGGTGCCCAGGAGGAGGCTCAGGAACATGAGAACAGGATTCCTCAGAGGCACCCACAGCTTGTGGCCTTTGGAGAGCCGGGGGGTTTCCATGGGAACGCTTGGAACAGCTCCGGGGGAGCTTCCTCCAGCTGTTCCACTGCCCAGGGAAGAACAGAAAGGCCTGGGGAGAAAACCAGTGGTGTTTTCCCTCCTCTCTCAAGTGCAGCAGCCGGGCTTGAGGGGTGGGGAAGCATTTTCACACTGCCAGGGGCCCATCCTGGGGCTGTGAGTGGGTTCATGTTTGCCCATTTCTGTTTGCCAAAATCAGTGCAGTGGTTTGAGTGTTTACCAGAACCAGTTATTCTTTTTCCCTGTGTTGAGACAGGATTAGGAGGAAAGCAAAGCAGGCCCAAATTTGAAGGTATAAAGATAAATTTATTAACACACACTGAAAGCAGTACAAAGTGCAGAGAGCTCTCTCACACCTGCTACAACTCCCCAAAAATGCACAGAGGATCCCTGTGCACTCCTTGAAGTAGGTAATGATCGAGGAGGGCTCCCTTGGCACGAATAGAAACTGTTAAAGGCATTGAGAAATATTTTCACAGTCCACTGGGTCAATTATGATGAGAGAAACACAGAACTTTCCAGTTCTTTCTCCTTAAAAGTTACTTTTCAGTAAACTGAAACCATTCCTTGGGTGTGGGGATGCAATGCAACACACCCACACCTCGCAGCCAGCGTGGAAGAAATCNGCTCCCTTGGCACAAATAGAAACTGTTAAAGGCATGGAGAAACATTGTCACTGTCCAACCAGTGCTCCTTTGATGGCACCAGGCTAATTGTGATGAGAGAAACACAGAACTTTCCAGTTCTTTCTCCTTAAAAGTTACTTTTCAGTAAACTGAAACCATTCCTTGGGTGTGGGGATGCAATGCAACACACCCACACCTCGCAGCCAGCGTGGAAGAAATCCTTCAAGGTCCAAGGAGCACATCAGGCAGCTCTGGTGGAAAACCCAAACGCTAAGGAGGGAGCCAGAGCCCTCGTTGTGTCTATTTTTAGGAATTCCAGCCAAGCAGAAAGGATTGGAGGGCTGGGCTGGCTCTGCTCCCTCGCAGGATGTGCTGTCCTGCTTATTGGGCCGTGAAATGCTGAGCAGAAGGAAAGGCAGGTTTGTGTGAATAGTAATGAAGGTGGAGCATCCGCAGGGCTTTGTTCATGTCTGGAAATTCCTCGTGGCCACTTGACCGAGCTAACAAGGAGACTGACTGACAGGGCTTGTTCCTGGGAGAAGGTGTTGCAGTGTGTTCTGCTGTTTCACTCCCTAGCCCACTAATTATCCATCAATTAATTCTTTCAGATCTAAAAGTAATACATTCAAGGCCCCAGATAGAAATTTTTAAGTGCTGCAGCACAGCAGGAAATGGACATTCCCTCAAAAACAGTGAAATCCTCACTGATTTTTTTTTCCTCCCTTTTGATGCTGAGATCCCCCAGCAGAGACCATGTGAAGATCACGGCACGAATCTGAAGCCACACAGAGAAAAGTTCTCCAACCCTTCTGTGGCTTTCACACATAATTATTGCAGGCTCTGCTCATGCAAAGCTGTCTATCCCTTCATGTTACTTCCAGGAAATTGTAATTCTCTTGTAGCCTTAACCACAAATTAATTTCAATTACGGAAGGGCCGTGTTAACACATGGAATGTAATTTCTGTCTGGTTTCATCTCGTGCAAATCCTTGTAAGAATTTATCTGTCATGAGCTGAGGTCAGGGGAAGGGATGTGAACGATCACAGCACGTTACAGCTCCACAAAACCAGGCAAAAAAAAAGGAAAGACAAAGAAGCCAAGTAGGAAAACAGACATTGCCAATGATGGGCTGTTTGTACAATGAACAACCCGTGCAGCAGGGAGGAAGGGCTGGTGACTCCTGTTCACTTTTAAAGTGATTGTTTTATTCCAGCGAGAGGAATTTCCTTTCAGCCTCTCCACCCAGCCCAGGCACAGGGGCTGACATCAGAGCCCGTTCAGGACACCCACAGCAGTGCTGGGCTCCCATCCAGCTTCCCATAAATCCTGGGAACAGAGCTGGAGGCTGCCAGTGGGGATGTCCAGGATGTAACAGCTCAGCTTTGTTAATCTGTGAGGCACCAGCCCCTCCAGGATTAAATTAACACCGAGTTCAGGGCAGTGGGAGCAGCCCCATCTCATCCCAAGTGCTCCCTCAGCAATATCAATACAATTATCCCTGCATGGCAATCCCTGGGCCGTTTTATTCCCCTCAGCAGCCAGCTGAGAGTCACCAGCAGTGCCTGGTAGACCTTCCCCATTCCCACTTCTCCCGGGGTTGCTCTGCTGGCTCAGGATTTTAGGCTGATGCCTCAGGATTTTACTCTTTGCATTTTTCAGACCCTGTGCTGCATCAGTGCACAGCTCCGAGCTCCACAGAAAGTGTCGTTAACTCTTCACACTTTGGTCAGACAGAACAACCCCTCTGGGGCTGGAACTCAAGGACATCCGACAGCCTCAGGCCCCAAAATTATAAACAAAAGGGAATTGGGGAGAGGCAAACTGGGGGTAAATTACTTCATTACCTGAAGCTGTAATTGGAGGATTAATCCTTGATATGCAAATAGACCAAACTTTAATTATGTCAAAATCTCGTGGTCATTGTCCATCCTGGCTGCAGCCTCTGGGACGCTCTGACTGCCCAAGGTGAATCTGCTCAAGGCCTTTAAAAATATCTTAATTCTCTACCTTCGGCCTCTGTTCCAGGTGCTCACTCCGAGGCATCACAACACGCTGCTGTCCCTGCTGTCCCTGCAGGGCAGGAATTCCTGCGCCATTCCCGGCAGGGTGTCCCGCAGCCCCCGGCGCTGTGCTCCGGATCAAAGCTGCGGGAACGCGCTCTGCAATCCAACCTCGGATTTCAGCACCACCGACAGCTCCTGCTACATCCACAGCTCCTTTTCCTTTTTGTTTTTAAGGGCCAAAAATAGATAATTCAGCCCAGAAACCTTCCTGCTTTAGAAGGATAACAAAACAAATTATGAGCCCAAGATCCACAAGTGTTTTGGGAATATTAAAGCACACGAAAACACAAATCCCTCCCCAAAAACACCCTCAGAGCTGCAGCAAGGCACATTCACTGTTTCTTCTTCCAGCCCCATCAGCATTCAGCTCCCAGGGGTAAAAAAATTGCTTCTCCTCAGTGGCAAATCCATGCTGATAATGAAAAATGTGGCTGTTCCAGGTGAAATACACACCAAGGCTTAAATGCGGGTGGCCCTGGATGAAGAACATCCACATAAACCTTTGGATCAGCCCCTTGCCAGGTCAGGTGGCAATTCCTGCCTCTGCCTGAGCTCCCACTAATTCCCTGGATTGCTCCAGCAGCTTCCAGCTGAGAGAACGCACAGCTCAGATCATGGGCAGTTGATGTATTTTATAAACAGGATCAATATATTTTATAAACAGGGAGAGCTGCAATTTTTTTCCAGCGTGGAAACCCCACTTTGTGCTGACCCAGTGCTCTCCCCTCACACACAGCTGCACCAAGAGCTTCGGGACAGAGGAACACCCATTTTCCAGCAGGATCCTGCCCGGGATCTCGGTGTTCTTCAGGAATGGGATGGACCTGGCGCCTCTGGGAGCACCCCGGGCTGATTTCAGCTGAGGAAGCCAATTGCTGCAAAGCTCAGCAGAAGCTGGAACTAAGTCAGGGCTGATGCAAATCATTCCCTGAAGGAGTTTGTTTCTCTCACCAGACAGGGAAAATCGGCGTTTGTAAAGAGCCACCCTGAGAGTCCCGATTTAAATGACGCTGGGGGGAAAAGCACCTCTCACCCTCTGCACTTAATTCACCATTTTCGGTGACAAGTGGTGATAAATTCACGGGGTCTCAATGGCAGCGTGGGGAATATCGGTCTGCTTCGGGTTTTTTATGTCCCCATCAAATAACAAGCAGCAAACGCCTCCATTTCAAGAGAGACTGATGGATCCATCTTCACTCTCTGCCTCTTATTCCACAAGGGATCATTCCTCCCTTGAGGTGCTTTCACTGCCAGCCCAGCTCTTCAAGTTCCTCCTTTTTCTCAGGAAAAGAAAACCAGATGAGTTTATTCAGGCTGTGATTTCCTTCTGCAGCAAGAGGACACTTGGAGCATTTTCTGCCGTATTTCATGTCAAACACTGAATTTCTGTGAATTATATTCCTCCCATCTGCCATAACCCGCCTGACACAGCCAAGGCACCTCGATCAAAAGCCCTGCAGATTATCAGAGCCCGTGGAGACACCGAATTCTGTATCATCAGTCTAAGGCAAGGCTCAAACTCTTCAGTATTATCAAAGCAGTGCAAAAGAAATCTGACACCCAGGTGATAAACGTGAACAAATCCGAATTGTGCCGACACAATGTGAATTTATCAGGCAAAATTCCTCCTTCCCAGCCGAATGTAGAAGTCTTGGAAACAGCCAGGATTTCCCACTGGAGGTATTTGCAGGCAGAACAGACCCCCAGCTCTCTAAAGGACAAGCAAAGCCTCTTCCAAGTATCTACAAACAAAGATGCTTCCCCTAATTCTAAATCAAAGGAGAAATAAAAGCCAGCAATCACTTTAAACGCCTTTTTCACACCCCTTTCCCATCACTGGCTGGGATTTTCCCACCTGAAAAGCAAAAGCACTTTGTGACTCACACAACACCGAGCCTCTTATTCTCGTTCCTGNAATACCTGGGCTTCTCTCCAGGAGAGCTGGCTGTGCTCAGGGTCTTTGCAGGCAGAACAAACCCCCGGCTCTCTAAAGGACAAGCAAAGCCTCTTCCAAGTATCTACAAACAAAGATGCTTCCCCTAATTCTAAATCAAAGGAGAAATAAAAGCCAGCAATCACTTTAAACGCCTTTTTCACACCCTTTTCCCATCACTTCGGCTGGCTGGGATTTTCCCGCCTGAAAAGCTAAAACACTTTGTGACTCACACAACGCCGAGCCTCTTATTCTCGTTCCTGGCGAGCCCCTTCCCCCTCAGTCCCATGTAAATGATCCTCCCCAGGGCTCTCCGGGGTTCTCATTCTCCATCCTGGGAGCAGCGCATCATCGTGACACTCCCAGCGCCACAAACGCGGCCCCGCGCTCCGTTTCTGTTCAGATTCTCAGGTTTTCTGGTGTTTTTGCACCCTGAGAGTTGATGATGGAGTTCCAAAGAGAGCCGAGGTCAGGCAGCAGCTTTGAAGAATTGTTTATTCTTTTCTGATCTCTAAAAGTTCTCTCAGTCCAGTGTGATGTTCCCAGGAAGGCAGGAAAGCAGAATCTGCCCCTCCTACAATGGCACCTGAACTTTTATAATCTAAACTACGTTAAAAATGTTTTCCTTTAAATACCAATAACTGACCCAGGTCAGACAGTGAAATCTCACCAGAACCCAATCAAGAAAAGGCACCAGCCCTGCAAAGATGGAGGGGAAGAAGAAGCAGGAAAAGGACAAAAACACACCCAAATTCCTATGTCTTTGCCCCATTCTATCTCTATAGTAAAATCTAAAAATTATATTTTTTCACCCTGTGAGCTGACAAAAATCACACCAATCAAACCCACGTGGACTTCTTTTCCTCTTTCAAGCATGGCAGTGTTTTCCAGGGAGTTGAATCAAAGGAATGGGGATTTTTGGCTCTTTTTGCTCTGTCCCAAGACCCCTGGCATCCCGACACTCCAGGGACCCCCACGGGGGTAACCCTGTTTCCCACAACCGATGAACAAAATTCACTCTGCATTTATTCAAACCATGGCTGCTTCAGGCAGGGAACCTCCACAATTCTGTGCATTTACTTTTCAGCTGTCCCGAAGGAGAAGTTGGCCTGCACCTCCAATCCTGCCCCTCACAATCCAGTGAAAACCTGCCAATAAATGCCACACATCCAGCTTGGCCAGGCAGCTCCAGCCACAGCTGCTGCCCTGAAATATGGGCAGATTATTCTTTACTGTTGCTCTGAGGACTCCAACCCAAGTCTGGTTTCTGAAATCAAGTACCTGAGTTCTGAGTCTTGAGGGGCGTTTGGAAGGTCAAAGAAAAAATAATAAATCTAAAGGATTGCTGAAATCTTGTTCTGAAAGTGTCCTCTGTGTATTTCCCTTCCCAGAAGGAGTTTCCACACCTGTGAGTCCCAAATATTGAATATTCCAGTGTGAGAGATGATTCTGGGGTACCAAGTGTTTGCCTATGATCCAACATCTGTATCCTTCTCTCTTAAACCTTAATTCCAGTCTGCAAAGGCCTTTAGATATTTGTTGCATTTTCAGCCCCAAAGGGAGCCCAAAATTCCATTCAGCCTGTTCTCTCAAAGGCTCAGGACTTCATTAAAACTCCACCAAAAGCTCTGGCTGCTCTGTATCCCAGCTCGGAGCTGCAAAGCTCGAGCTCATCACACGCCCAGGAATGCATTGTTGTGCCGAGCCTTTGGAATTCTCCCAGTTTATAACTTGTAAAAACAATGCAGATAGCCTGGGGAGGCTGAGAGCACTGCTCGGGATTCCTGACCGGATTTACACGGAGCACTCAGCTCAGGATTTACAGGGGATGGATGGATGGAGAGGGAAGAGCAGCTTCCACCACGGATTCCTGATTTTGGACACAAGGAGCTCTCTCAGTCTCGTTGCCTGCTCTGGAGCAGACCGAGGCTACAGCAGCTGGCACGATGTAATTTTTTTAACCAAAAAAAAGAGGCCAAATTCCAACAAGGAATCTGCCAAATACAAAACCTTTTCAGCTCTGAATGGCCCCAAGCCCTGCTACATTCTAACACAGCTCCAAATGAATCCATTTCAGACAGAAAGCCAGGTAACTCCAGCTTCATTCTGGGGGTCAGAACAGTCCGTTTACATCTGGTTTAATTTTTCTATCAATAGCACAGCACTTGTCTAGCTGTGACCCTCGGTGCAATTTAATCAGCGTTCCTTGGTTGGAAATACAGTTATTTTATTACCTGAGCTCTTCAGCCTCCACCTTCCTGAGGAGCCAGCACTGAGCCTGCTTTCTCTGAGTGAGGAATAATGAACTACTTCATAAAAAAACCCATCTCAAGGAGCCAGGAGAGAAACCCTTGGGAGGGGAGGGATGTGTTCCATCAGCACCAGGACTCCCCTTTGTGCTTCCTTCATTCCATGTGAGCAACAGGATAAAACTGAGGAGACTGGAAGTGTTCCTGGATTTATTGAAGCAGATTCCAGCACTCCCTGTGCGTTCTGCTGGATCACAGGAACCCACTGCTGCTGGCAGGAGCTGCCATAAAACACCTCCTGCCCCTTTCCTCACCTTTGTGCAGACACAAATCCCTGCCCTGCCTCGGGATTTCTCTCAGCCCCAGCTCCCACACCTGCACCCAAACTGATTCTGTTCCAGACTAGAGTCCAACTCACCTGAGCCTGATGAAATCTCATCCTGCTGAGCTTTCACTTTCTCCTTTCTGGCCTCCTGTATTAAATTTTACCTGCAGCAACTCCACGGGTGAGGGGATGGGAGAATTATTTATTCTCTTCTCCTCGGTGGTTATGCTCTTCCTTTATTTATAACAAGTAAAGAACTTTTTTTCCCTCAGCTGCACTGAAATAGATAACAATCACCAGCCAGAAACACATCCTGAATTTCACCTCAGGAAACACATCCTGAACTGGATCTGATACAACTAAAAGTGCATTAGAGCACTTCTTTTCTTGCCTGGACAAGAAGAGCCCACACCACAAACCCAGGTGTTTTTAACCACATTTTACCCCACATTTGCACCACCCAAAGCCCCTCAAACAAAAAGCAGAAAGTTTTAACATAAAAATAAACCTTAAGACAAAAAAAAATTCACTAACAAAATAGGTCAAAGCAGAAAATTACCATTTGAATTGAACATATAGATTTATTCTGGCTATAAAGGATGTTATTTGGAGTTTTAAAGGATAGTTGGAGGTGAGGAATGATGGAATTAAAAACCACATGTATTTCTGATGTCTTGAACTGGAAAGTCTGGGATGCTTTTTTTGGCCAAAGTCACTTGAATTTGGCAAAAAAAAATGGAAAGGGAAGAGGAATTTCTTCAATAATTCCAAAGCTGTGTCTGTCTGTGCCTGCCAGAGCTGCCCAGGAACCTGTGGCAGGAACATGAAACCCCTCAGTGAGAGGTGTCACTGCAGTGCTGGAGCAGAACTCTCTGTGGATAATTTGAACCCTGTGGGGGCTGAATTTGGCTCTTCAGCTGAAGCCTTTGAAGGGCCAAGCCCGGGGTTTTGTGGTGGTTTTGTGGAGGTGGTTGATGCTGCTGTGATTGCAGCTCAGTGGGGAAAAGCTTCATCCCGAGCACGGGGAGTTCCAATTTTTGATCAGTTGCCTTTATCAGCTCTGTGCTTTTATTTCCCCTTTGCTTCCCCTCACTCCCACTGACCCAACACTTTCTTCTCTCTGCTACAATAATGAGGGGCCTTTCAAAACATTTTTATTTTATCTTTTGAAGTTCTATTCCTTTCCACCAAACTCTTCTTTTCAAAATTGCTCTGCAGTTCTGTCCCTGTTTCTTCTGAGGCAGCTTTCATTTGGCTTGCTAATAAAAGGGGAAAGTCGTGGCCCAGACTCCTGCGTGGCTTTGTTCTTGCAATTACTCCTGTGCTCCGTTAATTGGGAGGTTTTGTGTGCCTGGGCTCCCCTTGTGATGCTTTTGGCAGCCCCAGGAAATGTCACCCATCCCTTCCCCATCAGAGCTTTGATATCTTCAATTCCAGACTCGATTTCAATCATGGGAGTGGCTGCAGACGAGGTGAAGCCTGAGGAAAAGGTGAGATCTGACATCAGGGAGCACAGGGGGGCTGTGCTGCCCTCAGGAGCTTCCACTGAGCAGGAAACACCTCTTTGTGTCTGCTCACTCAGTGTGGTCCCTCCGTGTGCCTCCTCTGCCCTCACATCCTCTGCAGCAGCCTCAGACCCCTGTTTGCCCCCTTCCTTCATCACCAGGGTTGTTTCTCTCCAACCCCAGAGCTCGGGGTGTTTTCTGTCAGCAAATCCTCCTTGGAGTCTCCTTTTTGCCCTGGAACCTTTCCTTTATCCACTAAAAATCTGTGTCTTCTTTCCTTTTGGAACCTGGCTGGTGGATGAATTCCTGCCTGATGATTTCATTCCACTGACACACAGCTCCAGTGGTGGAATTCCAGCCTAGTTTTAGTCAGGAAAACTTAGTCTTGGCTTAAATCTGCCAGTTCAGCTTCCTTTGTTATCTTCAGGGTTTTTGTGCAAAGCAGAGCCCAACCTTTTATTAT
>VWYE01003501.1:47581-62019 GCA_013398995.1 Alaudala cheleensis
ACTGGAAAGTCTGGGATGCTTTTTTTGGCCAAAGTCACTTGAATTTGGCAAAAAAAAATGGAAAGGGAAGAGGAATTTCTTCAATAATTCCAAAGCTGTGTCTGTCTGTGCCTGCCAGAGCTGCCCAGGAACCTGTGGCAGGAACATGAAACCCCTCAGTGAGAGGTGTCACTGCAGTGCTGGAGCAGAACTCTCTGTGGATAATTTGAACCCTGTGGGGGCTGAATTTGGCTCTTCAGCTGAAGCCTTTGAAGGGCCAAGCCCGGGGTTTTGTGGTGGTTTTGTGGAGGTGGTTGATGCTGCTGTGATTGCAGCTCAGTGGGGAAAAGCTTTGTCCCGAGCACGGGGAGTTCCAATTTTTGATCAGTTGCCTTTATCAGCTCTGTGCTTTTATTTCCCCTTTGCTTCCCCTCACTCCCACTGACCCAACACTTTCTTCTCTCTGCTACAATAATGAGGGGCCTTTCAAAACATTTTTATTTTATCTTTTGAAGTTCTATTCCTTTCCACCAAACTCTTCTTTTCAAAATTGCTCTGCAGTTCTGTCCCTGTTTCTTCTGAGGCAGCTTTCATTTGGCTTGCTAATAAAAGGGGAAAGTCGTGGCCCAGACTCCTGCGTGGCTTTGTTCTTGCAATTACTCCTGTGCTCCGTTAATTGGGAGGTTTTGTGTGCCTGGGCTCCCCTTGTGATGCTTTTGGCAGCCCCAGGAAATGTCACCCATCCCTTCCCCATCAGAGCTTTGATATCTTCAATTCCAGANAGCCTGGTTTTAGTCAGGAAACTTAGTCTTGGCTTAAACCTGCCAGCTCAGCTTCCTTTGTTATCTTCGGGGTTTTTGTGCAAAGCAGAGCCCAACATCTTATTATAATAAATATTATTATAAATATTATCATAAATAAAAACCACCTGATGGCACAAACTTTGGTACCACTCATGTTTTTCATGCTACAGTGTTTGTTTTGTTGTTTTTTTTTTAATTAAAAAAGCTGGAATAAAATTCCTCCCTCACTGACAGGAGCTGCCCCTTTCTCCCACCCCCTTCCAGGTGTGTGAGTGCCAGCCTGGGTGCACATTCTTGATGCTGTTCAATTTATACTGCTCATTTAATTTCTATTTCTGCGTGTTCCCTGCTGCTCCTCATCCCCAGGACCTGTTGGCACAGAGTCTGTTTGCTCACCTGTTCCTTATCAACAAGAACTTTCATCTCCAGACACGACCCAGGGCAGATCCTGCAGCACAAAGCCACTTAGAGATGTGTAGGTATTTCAAAATCCCAGCCTTTCATCAATAGCTGAGGCTTTTCAAGCTGCTGAAAATAAATTTCAGACATTAAAATGATTCTGAGGGATCAGGATGTTTGCAGGAGTTTTCTTTGCTCTTTTAAAACCAGCAGCATAATTCAGTTTGGTGTTTTGCTCTGCAGAGCTCAACGTGCCCATCCATCATTTATGAGCTGCTGTGCATTTTGTGGAGCAACTCAGAGGCAAGAACTGGAGAGAGGGAAAAACAAAGAGAAGCAAATGAGCAGCTCCTGTAATCCCCTGTCAGATTAGGGACTACCTGAGAAGGTGTTTGTGCTGCTGCAAGTGCTGTTTGCCCAGATAAAGGCAGACTTGGCTCTCCAGAGAGCTCACTGCAGCTTTTATGAAATAAATGCTGCCCTGATTTTGGTGTAAATTATCTGTATAATCTCTTGTACAAGTCCTGACACCTGGGGGGGAAGCCAGGGAGGGCTGGCAGGCCCTGACTCAGCATCAGTGGCAAAGCCTCAAACTGAATTTAGACCCAAACTCAGTTAGATTTTAAAATCTAATACCAGGATGTTATGGTGGATGTGTTACTGGAGTCCAGAGCACATAAATGTTTATCCAGGGTTGTTTTTTTAATGGTTTTTTGTTGGTTTTGGGTTTTTTGGTTTTTTTGTTGTTGTTGTTGTTTTTGTTTTTTGGGGTTTTTTTTAGGATTCTTCTCTGTCTTTATGACCCCCTGGCACTGAAATACAGTGGTTGAGTGAAGAACAGTTTCACAACACCCCATAAAGATGGTGCTGATCCATGGGGACCACCTCAATTTTCAAATGCTTGGACACAGCAGAGATGTTTTGGGAAGAACACAAAAAACGTGGAGGGTGGCACAAATCAGGGACAGGAAAAGCAACAGGGTGGGATTTTTTGGCCTTTAGGAAACACACAAAGTATGTGGAGGGTGGCAGGAATTAAACAGGAAAAGGCTGGGATTTTTTGGCCTTTAGGAAGCACAAAAAGGTGGAGGGTGGCACAATTCAGGGAAAGGAAAAGCAACAGGGTGGGATTTTTCAGCCTTTAGGAAGCACAAAAAGCTGGAGGGTGACTTGAATCAGGAAAAGCAACAGGTTGGGAATTTTTTGGCNGGTTTTAGTCAGGAAACTTAGTCTTGGCTTAAACCTGCCAGCTCAGCTTCCTTTGTTATCTTCGGGGTTTTTGTGCAAAGCAGAGCCCAACATCTTATTATAATAAATATTATTATAAATATTATCATAAATAAAAACCACCTGATGGCACAAACTTTGGTACCACTCATGTTTTTCATGCTACAGTGTTTGTTTTGTTGTTTTTTTTTTAATTAAAAAAGCTGGAATAAAATTCCTCCCTCACTGACAGGAGCTGCCCCTTTCTCCCACCCCCTTCCAGGTGTGTGAGTGCCAGCCTGGGTGCACATTCTTGATGCTGTTCAATTTATACTGCTCATTTAATTTCTATTTCTGCGTGTTCCCTGCTGCTCCTCATCCCCAGGACCTGTTGGCACAGAGTCTGTTTGCTCACCTGTTCCTTATCAACAAGAACTTTCATCTCCAGACACGACCCAGGGCAGATCCTGCAGCACAAAGCCACTTAGAGATGTGTAGGTATTTCAAAACCCCAGCCTTTCATCAATAGCTGAGGCTTTTCAAGCTGCTGAAAATAAATTTCAGACATTAAAATGATTCTGAGGGATCAGGATGTTCGCAGGAGTTTTCTTTGCTCTTTTAAAACCAGCAGCATAATTCAGTTTGGTGTTTTGCTCTGCAGAGCTCAACGTGCCCATCCATCATTTATGAGCTGCTGTGCATTTTGTGGAGCAACTCAGAGGCAAGAACTGGAGAGAGGGAAAAACAAAGAGAAGCAAATGAGCAGCTCCTGTAATCCCCTGTCAGATTAGGGACTACCTGAGAAGATGTTTGTGCTGCTGCAAGTGCTGTTTGCCCAGATAAAGGCAGACTTGGCTCTCCAGAGAGCTCACTGCAGCTTTTATGAAGTAAATGCTGCCCTGATTTTGGTGTAAATTATCTGTATAATCTCTTGTTCAAGTCCTGACACCTGGGGGGGAAGCCAGGGAGGGCTGGCAGGCCCTGACTCAGCATCAGTGGCAAAGCCTCAAACTGAATTTAGACCCAAACTCAGTTAGATTTTAAAATCTAATACCAGGATGTTATGGTGGATGTGTTACTGGATGTGCCCAGAACACATAAATGCTTATCCAGGTTTTTTTTGTTTTGTTTTTTGGGTTTTTTTTGGGGGTTTTTTTGTTTGTTTGTTTTTTGTTTTTTGTTTTAGGATTCTTCTCTGTCTTTATGACCCCCTGACACTGAAATGCAGTGGTTGAGTGAAGGACAATTTCACAACACCCCATAAAGATGGTGCTGATCCATGGGGACCACTTCAGTTTTCAAATGCTTGGACACAGCAGAGATGTTTTGGGAAGAACCAAAAAACGTGGAGAGTGGCACAAATCAGGGACAGGAAAAGTAACAGGGTGGGATTTTTTGGCCTTTAGGAAACACACAAAATATGTGGAGGGTGGCATGAATTAAACAGGAAAAGGATGGGATTTTTTGGCCTTTAGGAAGAACAAAAAGCTGGAGGGTGACTTGAATCAGGAAAAGCAACAGGTTGGGAATTTTTTGGCCTTTAGGAAACACACAAAGTATGTGGAGGGTGGCAGGAATTAAACAGGAAAAGGCTGGGATTTTTTGGCCTTTAGGAAACACACAAAGTATGTGGAGGGTGGCAGGAATTAAACAGGAAAAGGCTGGGATTTTTTGGCCTTTAGGAAGAACAAAAAGGTGGAGGGTGGCACAAATGAGGGAAAGGAAAAGCAACAGGGTGGGATTTTTCAGCCTTTAGGAAGCATGGAAAAGGTGGAGGGTGACCTGAATCAGGAAAAGCAACAGGTTGGGAATTTTTTGGCCTTTAGGAAACACACAAAAAAGGTAGAGGAGACACAGAATCAGGCACAAGAAAAGCAACAGGCTGGGATTTTTCTGCTCCTTCAGAGCCCTCCTGGCTGTGCTGTGTGTACAAGAGACACTTGACAGCTGCTGGGAGGAGGAGAGGCTGAAGTTTGGGATAAGGTTTTTATCTGACACAGCTCCTGGCTCCCTGCCTGCCCTCTGAACGCTGCATTTACCTCAGAAGCCTTTTTGTCCCTGTGGAAACAGCTCTTAATGAAATGTAAGTCACAGCACAGTGACCTCACGGGCTGTTCAGCTGTGGTTGTGGCTGTGCTGGCACTTTAACCTGTCCTCAACCCCCCAAAAGGGCTTTAATATCTTAAATTTCATTTTATTTCCAACTCTGAGAATCCACCTCGCTGAAAACTCGAGTTTTGCCCCTCCAGGAGCACCAGGGCCAGAACCCAAACTGTGCTGAGGGAGGTGAAGGAGCTCAGCAGAAGTTTTGGTTGGGGTAGAACATTTATAACATCCTGATGCACACGGAATTTGGATGCTCAACAGCAGGAACAGATTATTTTCCAAACTAATGGCCTGCTGCAATCTACTGTGTGATTACAGATGAGGTTTTAGTGGGTTGGGAAGGGGAGAGCAAGCTGGAGAGCTGTAAGATAAATTCATCCATGTAATCACTCACGCTCCAGACAAGAAATCATCTCCAAACTGAGCTCCACAACTCATAGGAGTCTATTTTTAAGCCTGACCTGGCACCGAGAGATGCTTTGCTGAACGAACAAATGCTGCTGGGCTGCCATCAGTGTTGTCTGGAAATTAGTGTAATTAGGGAGAAACAAATAATAAAGAGCCTGAGTGCAGCGAGCAGCTCCTTTGCTGTCAGCAGCAGGATGTGTGCTCCCCTCACAGCCCTGGGAGCTGCCCTGGCACGGGGTGATTTGTGCTGCTGCCAGCACCACTCACTCACTGCTGTGGGGAGGATTGGAATGGGTGTTTGCAACTGTCCTCCAGAGACCCCTCTGTGCAATGATGGGGCCAGCCCTGGCGGGTTAAATGAGTCTGTGATGAGCAGTGTAATCATTGCTCTGGTGCCAGATATCAGAAACCTGATTTTAACGTGCCCACGGGATGGGATGTCCCCGTTGTTGTGTGTGTTTTGCTGTTTGTGTTCTGGACAACACGGGGCTCCTTCACCTGAGGGAGGTTTAGTGGCCAAAAGGCCTCTGCTGTGCTGAGCCTGAGCAGCCCTGGGCAAAAGGAGGGTGTCCCTGTGCTGGGTTTCAGCAGAAAATTTGGGAGTAAAAAAGGCAGATTTAACTTTCCATAAAACTGTGTCCTCTGCTGGCAGGCTGAGCTCATGGAATAGAAACAGAGCGTGGGTTGGGATGGAAGGGCCTTAAAAATCATCTTGTTCCGAGTGCAGGGACACCTCCCACTGCCCCAGGCTGCTCCCAGCCCCACCCAGGCTGGCCTTGGGCACTGCCAGGGATCCAGGGGCAGCCACAGCTGCTCTGGGCACCCTGTGCCTCACCACCCTCCCAGAGAGGAATTTCTTCCTGATATCTGTCCTAAATTTCCCTTCTCTCAGTCTGAAGCCCTTCCCGTGCTGTTTCCAGTGGGGAGGGCTGGTGTTTATCCTCCATCAGAGGGTGATGGGTGTCACCAAACAGCCTCTCTGTGTCTGAATTCCCACACCTGCTCAGCAGAATCCCCAATTTCTGGGAGTTTCACAGGAGCTTTGTGTGTCTTTGCTGCGGGCTGGGTGCTCCTCTTGGCACTGGGAATGATGTGGGAGCTGAGGGATGACACTCCCAGTGTCCTTTGGATGTCTCTGTGTTGACTGGAGCTGCTGCTCCTGCCAGCTGCACACTTGAACTGGTTCTGCTCTGTGTTATTAAATGAGTATCTGCCTCCTGGGAGCCTAAATAGAACTCTGAGCAGCTGAACACAGAGCTTAAAATCTTTTTCCACACCATTAGTGAAGCTTCTTAATGCATCAGGCCTTGTGCTACTCAGATTTGGCTGCAGGCATGAGGGTACCCTACAGATTTTAGAGTTTTGGCACAAATGCAGTTTTCTGATGGGTTCAGGGCTTTAAAACCAGGGCAGGACCTGAGGAAAACTGGAATTGTGGTCTGAGTGTTTTCTACCTGTCTCAGACAACAGTTACAACAAAGCTGGTTGTTTTTGGGGTTTTTTTTCTGTTTTCTGTGATGCTGTAAGCAGATCTAAGAACTGGATAGAGAGAGAGAAAAGCCCAGCCTAAAAGCCCAGCCTAAAAGCCCAGCCTAAAAGCTGAGCTAATACAGCTCTGCTGCACTGACTCTGTGCAGGGGCTGGACAACAAAGCCCTTGGTGATGGCTGTGATGAGGTGAAGGGGTCCTGGTCTCTAATTGAGAATGTCACAGTGAGACTTTGACATTCTGCCTTGAGAAGGTGTTTGCCTTGTGGATCCTTCAAAGCTGGTTTGAACCACGAGCTCTCCAGTTCCATTCCTGTTCAAAGCAGTCTCATCTTCAAAAATGCTTCATTGCACTTGCTGTGCTGCTAAATTGTCTCTTTTTTATTCCTTTTTCAGCTGTTTGTTAACCCTGTTTGTGCTCAGTGCTTAGGTGGGGGGTGCTTCAAGGTTTGAGGAGGAAAATTTGTTTTTAACTCTTAATTTCCATTGTTTTGAAGAGATTCTGATGTCTGCTGTTCTCTACTCCTTGTCCCTCCAGCACATCTTCCTCCAGTGCTGTAAATGCAAACACTAAAACATGTAAAATGAGACTTCTCTTGTTTATTATGTTAATACATTTTATTGTGTTAACAGGTCAAAAAACCAAAGTTGCAATATTTAAATCCAAGCCACGAGCACACACTTTTAAATGGCACCAGTGTCACCTTGCATGTGCTGAAGTCTGAGGAGGAACTGGATGGAAATAATGCCCAGGAAATAACAGAATGAGTGGGCTGAGCTTTGTTTGGCACCTGTCCAGATGCTGAAATAAGGGAATTGTGTCATTCCTGATGAATTTGCTCTGTGTTTTACAGATGTTTTGCCCCTGTGACCAATCCCAGCCCTCCCAGCCTGCAGACACCAGCAGGGCTGGGGAGTGGCAGGTGATCAGCTGTGCCTGGGATCCTCAAATCACCTGAAACAGCAGAAATATTCCAACCACCTCGTGATGAGCTGATGGCTGAGCATTGCACAGAGCACTGAAATAAATCCCTGCAACACCTGCAGGATTTGGAAATCCCCCTGCCAAGCTCCCTGTGCCTCAGTGCCTGACATTCCCCCACACAGGAGCAGCTGGGGATGCAATTTCCTTGCAGTTGTGCTGTTTTGCAAAGCACCAGTGTCCCCAAAGCAGAGTTTGCAGCCACTGCTGTGTGACACTCTGCTGTCACCCGTGTTTGTCACACGTGAAAACCACGGATTAGTTCAGAGGAGTTTCCAACAAAGAAATCCTGACCTGCCTCTGAATTCCAGTTCCACTGAAGCCTGAAAAGAAGAATATCTTTTTTAAAAGGCTTTGCAAAGCTGTAGAACCACAGCAGACACAGTGAGGCCCTCCCAGGCGTGGCACTGTGACACTGCAGTGCCACCAGGACACAGAGCCCTGCCTGTTATCGTGCAGAGCAGATGCTGGAGCACATCAGGAGGCAGCAGGGGGACATTGTCTCGTTCTGGTCCCAGCTCTGGCCAAATTTCCCTGGCCAAATGCTCCTCCTTTGTTCTCTGCTCTCAGGGAGTCACTGGAGCTCGGCAAAGCTGAGGATGCTGAACCAAATGTGGCGTCCAAAATTGTAGATTTGAGGGGGTTTTATGTAAATAAAAGAAGCCTGGAATCCATCCATTTGGATTTATTTTTCATTCCACAGCACTGGCGCTGCTGGCAGTGGATGTTTAGGCTCTGCCTCCCTGCTCCTGGCTGGGATTAGTTTGTTTTTAATGGATATTTGCTTTTGTGTTTTGCTGTGTGACCAATCCCACCCCTCCCAGCCAGCAGACACGAGCAGGGCTGGGGAATGTGCCTGGGATCCTCAAATCATCTGCAGCCACTGTCAAACTGCTAATTGCACCACCCAGCCAGCCCACGAGTGGGAAAGGGGGAGATTTGTCACCTCTAACTGCTCCATATCAAATAAAATGGGAGATTACAATGCCAGTATTGTCATTTGTGAGCCAAACACAAACCCAACGTGGTTTTTCTGCCACTTGGTATCACCCCTTCTGAGCAGGGGTCACTTTGCCTCATCCATGGCTGCTCTGTGGAGATCTTGAGCTTTATTTTAAACATTCAATGTTAATTATCAAAATGAAGTTAATCACCCATCAGCTGCCCACAGCAGCACGGCCACATTTGGAAATGCCTGGGAAAATAGAAAATAGAGTGAGGGAACTTCAGACCCTGCTGGAACTAAGGTTGGGAGTCAAGGGGGGAAGGGATTGAGTGTGACCCCCCTGTGCTATTTAAGCCCAGGTGAGGGCTTGGCCTCCCAGGTGAGGGGTTTCAGTGGGGCTGTGGAGCTGAGCTGGTGAGCAGGGGCTGTGTGTGTTTTCCCTGGCTCTGTCACCTCTCCTGCTCTTTGGCTTTTCTGGGGTGGGTTTCTTGCTTTAATTCATGCACGTTTTGATGGTCTGGGTCTCTTGGAGCACAAGTCATTTTGTTGGGTTTAACTCATTTCAGTGTTTAAGGCTGACCTTGCTTAAATTAGTTTTGTGCTGGGAGCTGTTATTTTACCTTTTAGTTTGGTTGTGTCTCTTGGAGTCCTCTTTAATATTATTACTCAGGGATAAGCCCTGCTGTGTCCTGTGAATTTTAAATTTCTCTGTAATTTCTTTTCCTGCCTCCTTTACTTCCCATCTATTACTGGAAGTCTAAACATGTCCTTGACTGGAGTGAAGAGTAGCTCCTGAGACCCATCACTGATTTCCAGTGCTCTGCTTTGACTGACAAACTGTCTCTTTTCCCCCTCTCTTTTCAGATTGTTATTTCCTAAAAGGCCTCTGTTTCTCTCTCTTTTCCTTCTTTTCAAACTGTTATTTCTTAAAAGGTCTCCGTGTCTCCCCTGACCCCACCAGCTGCAATTCCACCTGTTCATCCCATTCCTGTGATCCCTGAGCTACTTCAGGGTGAGAATTGGGTAATTAACTCCCCCTAATGAGCGTGGGCTAATAAATATCTAATAAACATCCATTTCTCACAGGTGTGGAGCCCCTTCCTCCTCAAGAACCAGCTCTCCCTGCTCCTCCTCAGCCCCTGCAGCCTCTCCCTTGTGGTTTCTGTGCTCCCCGTGGCCATGGGAGGTGTTTTTGGGAAGAAGAGGAGTCCCTGCCTGTTCCCCAGGGCTGCTGACAGGACAAAGGGCAGGAAGGGTGCCCGGCAGTTCTGTGATGCTGCCACCTGGACTGGGGAGAGCCAGTTCCACTCAGCCCGGATCGGGAGGGCTCCCAGAGGCCCCCAGCCTCCTGCTGCCATGCTGGTGCTGGAAGCTTCTGGAAGTGACTTTGGAGGGGAGGAAGGAGACTCAGCTGTCTCCCTAAGGACTCTGCACAGCGAGGTCTCAGCCCTCGTGGTGGCTGGAGATGCACAAGGGGCTGAGCTGCCCCAGGAGCCTGGAGCCCAACCCCACCCAGAGCTGCTGAGACACCAGGAACTCCCTGGAGAGGCTCCAGCATCCCAAAATCCTCAGGACAGCAGCGAGGATGAAGCTGTTCTGCATCCCCCTGGCAGCTGCTGGCCCCCTGAGCTCTGCTGTGGGGACCAGGGGGTGACACTCCTCACTCAGCTCACGGTGGAGGTCGATGTCCACGTGTCTGCAGGTGGCCAAGAGGAACCTGGCCAGGGCGAGGCTGCTGCCAAATCCGAGCTGCTGAGTGGGGCAGGGCAGGGGGCTGGGGCTGGGAGTGGGACAGAGCAGGGGGCTGGGGAGGCTCTTTGGGAAGTGCCCATGCTCAAGGCAGGTGACACCACAACTGCTTCGTGTCCCCTGGAGGAGCCAGAGCTGCCCCCGGAGGCTGCAGAGGCAGGAGAAGGCGTCACAAACGGGCAGAGGGATGCGCAAGAGCAGCGGGGAGAGGAAAGGGAAGCCCCGGCTGATCTGGAGCTGGGACAGGGTGAGGTTCCTGCTCCTGGAGGGGTGACAGGAGCTGCTGCTGAGCCAGAGGTGGCTGAGGGCTGTGGGGATGGGCAGGCAGCAGAGGAGAGCCCGGCCTGCCCGCCAGAAACGCAGCAGGAGGAGGAGGAGGAAATCCAAGTGAGCAGCGAGGGAGAAGCAGAGGAGCACTAAGGAGCACCTGGAGCAGCAAGCACGGAGCACACTGAGGATTTGTCTGCAGCCAGAGCTCAATCTGCTGCCTCCATCCTGCCAGGGAGGGGGGCCAAAGGCTGCCTGTGCCCTCAAGGACCCAGAAATCAGAACCTGCTGTGAAAAACTTGAAATGAAGATGCTGAGCTTCAAACGGGTGTGTTGTGTTCTGCAAGTGGCACTGCCCTCCTCCCCTCTCTGCTGGTGTGGGCATGGGCTGGGAGTTTCTTGGTACAAAAAGTGAATTTCTGAATTTATTTATGTGTTTATACCCTGTCATGGGGCTGTGCTCCTCGTGGTTATTTCCCTGTGTGGCTGCACGGGGTTAAGTGATGTCTAACAAAGCAGATTTATTGATCACACTTGTCTGCTCACCCCTCTGACTGTCACCACTGCTGGAAACAGATTTTGTGATGTGTGTTGCCATTGGAATCAATAAATGGGTGCATTTTAATGCTGACTGCTGTGAAGTGTTGGGTTATTAACATGCAGATAATTAATTTATGATATTTGCATTGGCTCCAATGCCAGAATTGATGTTTTTTTACCCTTTTCAGCTTGTAAAGTGTTTGGTAAAATGCTGAATATTGCTGCCAGTGGCCTTAGAATGAAAACTGTTCCTCTCCTGGAGATTTCCTTGCAAATCTTGGGACACCAACTGGACTTGCTGTGCTTAGACCCTGATAAAATTGAAGATGAAGGGCTGAACTTCCAAATGTGTCTCATTTATGGCATTTGCTTCACAGAATTTGGCTTTACAGAACATGATTTGTTTTGTGGTTTGTGCTGGTTGGGTGGAGGTCAAGGAGCTCAGACTGGGGCCTGTGGAAGGAGCTGTGAACAACAACCAAAAAAAAGCTGCTTGTGGTCATTTTGCTGCAAATAATCAATAAATTACTGGTAACTGCAGAGCCCATGCTAATCTCTAATTACACAGGGCTAAAGAGAGGGGAGTTTTCCCATCGAACCTGACTGGTGGCACAGCTCTCACTGAATTCACAAATGATGTGGTGCTGAAGGGAATCAGGAAAATAACACAGCTTCATTTATTTCAAGCAAAAAAAATTTTACACCACGTTTTTCTGCTGGAGCTTGTGGGGAATTTTAAAAAGATTTAAAAGGGAACTAATTATTTGTATTAGCTGGAAAACTCCAATGTTAGGGAGAGCAAGATCCTCCCTAAGGAAAGCATTTCCAGCTCTGCTGTTCCTGTGTGCTGCACCCACAGGAGGCAAGAAATGATGGTTCAAGGCAAGGCAGGAGCTGAGGATGTTGAGAGCAGCTTTTCTATTTAAGGGACCATTGGTTTTACTGTCTTTCAGTGCTTAATCACATCAGGAGTTTGGTGAACCCTTAGAAAGATTTCCTGGCTGCCACACTCTCCACTTAAGACAGACCTGCTTAATTTTTCTTTTTCTTCCTTGTGCCCCAGCCTAATTGAGACCCTGCCCGTGGAAATGTCTCATCTGCCCTGACTTGAATAACTCAGAGGCTGCTCCTTGCCCTTGGCTGCTCCTCACAGTCCCAAAGGCCCCTCCATCAGCTGCTTCTGCCTCTGGCAAAGCTCTGCTGTTAGGCTGGAGATGATGTCCTCGTTGTGTGGAATTCAGATTTACAAATCAGTGGGTTGGCAGCTCCTCCCTGCCAGGAGAGGCCTGAGGAAACCATGGGAATAGAAGCAGAGAGAACAAAACCCTCTGTGCATGGCTCTGCCTCTCTCTGAGAGGTTCAGATCAACCACTGCCGTTGTGTTTTGTGCTTGTGATTCAGTAAAATCACCTCAGAGTTCATGGAATGCTGTGAAAATGACACAGCAGCTCCTTCCCCCTGACACTGAGGGTGTGGGGCTGATCAAGAGTGGCAATAAATACAGAATTACGTGATGGTGCCACTCTGAAATGGGTGGCAGGGACCAGTTTCCACCCCAAGGGGAATAAGGCAGGATAATTCTCACCAACACCATCCCCAAACACCTGCCAGGAGCTCACCAAAGTACAGCAACAAACGTTCTCCAGTTCTGCTGGAATGTTGGTGTTCAAATCCAATTAACAAAGCTGCAATCTGAGTCAGGGCCATTCTCTCATGCTCTGGAAAAGGAGTGATTTTTTTTTTCCTTCCTTTCTCAGGAAGAAAAAATCATAGAATAATCTTGCACCACGTGCAGTGCTGCAGGAATTTTGGGAAAGGAGTTTTTGCAGTGCCCTGGCTTCAATTACACCAATCTGAGTGTTTGCAATGTAAGAAGTTCTTAGTTAAATAAAAAATCAGCTAAAATTCCTCTTACAATATTCCAGTTCTGCTGCTTTTTGTCGTCACCTTCATCTGAGGGTTTCTGTTGTGCCCCAAGTCCTGTGAAGCCCAAGGTCTGTAAAGCTCAGCTTTACCCTCAGTTTTTCCTGGTTTGCACTGTCCTTGTGTGCCCTACCCAAAATCACGCATGGGGGAGGTTTGGCTTTGGCAATTTTGATGCCTTTAAATGCCTTTGTCAGAGGAGGCTCTGCCTCATTTCTGATTTTTGCATTGACCCCAATGTTAGAATTGATATTTTTTTACCCTTTTCAGTTTGCAAAGTGCTTGGTAAAATGCTGAATATTGCTGCCAGTGGCCTCAGAATGAAAGCTGCTCCTCTCCTGGAGATTTCCTTGCAAATCCTGGGACACCAACTGAACTCTGTGCTCAGACCCTGATAAAACTAAAAATGAGGGGCTAAACTTCCAAACGTGACTCATTTCGAGCAGGGTTTGAGCACCTCAACCCTTTCAGACTCCCATTCCTGCCCCGAGAGCAGGGACAGCCCCTCCTGCAGCAGCAGAACCCTCCCACATCCAGCAGAGCTCACCCCTGGCTCCTCCAGTGGAGGCAAATCCCACCTTCTGCTGCTCTCTCTGGTGCTTTTAGGCGAGTCCTGATGGTTTGTGACCAGTGGTGTGGCTGTTCCCAGGCTCCAGGCTGCCCTCTGAGGATGAAAAGCAGCAAATTCCTCGCTAAAATCCACAATGAATCACTGCAAACGAGTCTAAAGCTGCACCACCGAGCCTCACAACCCTCCAGGAGTGCAATCTAATTTTTTTCTGGCGTTTGGGAAATCTTTGCTCCTGTTGCTGAGAATCCTCACTGTGAAATTTCATAATTAAATTTCCTGTCATTCAGAGGAAACCTTTAAAAAAAAGAATTGGTTCCACTGGAGAAATTAAAACCTCAGGAGTGTTCAGGAGCTGCTGGAGCTGTTGGGAACTCCAGTGTTTCTGTTCCTTTTGAAGCACCTTTATAAATATAAAATAAATATAAAAACTTCATCATAGTGAATCTGTTTCTCCTCAACTCTTGCACAACTAAATAAAAAGTTCCAAAAATAGCTGGTGAGAAACCAAACCATTCCCTTGTGCAGAGCAAGGTGAAATTCTGCAAGGTGGGACTGAAAATGAAACATTTCCAGCATGAAATGGTCAAATGAGGAAGGGGAAATAATTTTACATATAATAATGTATAAAAGAAGTAACTGATATCTTAACTGCTGGTCCATATTCCTGTTCAATGGGAAACAATTTTGCATTGCTCTGGGTGTTGGATCCCTGCCTGGCCCTCAGGAGAACAATAATTCCCTCCCTTCCTCACACTCTCCTCTCTCCAAGGAGCCCAGATGAAATAAAATCCCAAAATCTGCAGTGATCTGACACCCAGAACCAACCACGATGTGCAAGTTTGGAAAGTTCTGACACAAAAGCCTCTAAAAACACCCTTCCTGAGAGAGAGAGACAAAACATGATCACACATCTCCCCCTTTGCTGCCAAGTGCCTGCAGCACCTCCCAGGAGATGAAAAGCACCCAGGAGCTGTTCCTGTGGGTGGGGAGGATGTGCTGTGTCTGCAGCACCTCAGCTGCAAGGGGCTTTTTCCTAAATTTGGTTGGGTTTTTTAAAAATTAATTTAATTTT
>VWYE01003501.1:62354-75343 GCA_013398995.1 Alaudala cheleensis
GTGTAAATACCTAAAAAGAGACCCCTCAATGTTTCCCCTTCAGGGACAATGAAATAAAATAATATCTGAATGCACAGAACCCTCTGATGTGAAACTTTCTGTGATGGTTCATAAACAGGGAGCCAGAACAGTTCCCAGTCATTCAGGCAGCTGTGTGAGGGGTCAGTAATTAATTAAATTAATTAAATTAATTAAATTAATTAAATCATTAGGTTTGGGTGGAAGCAATTCAGTGTTGCTGCCCTGCCCTATTTAAGGTCCAGGTGCTCCTTCCCAAGCTCTGCTGGGAATTTTTTGGAGGCATTTCCTTTGCAAGTGAGTGTGGGCACTGTGTGACACAAATTTGGGGTTTTTTTGGGGGAAGGAGGGATTTTTGCATTTTATTTTTGAGGGTTTTGTTTGAGTTCTCTGTTGGGGGAGAGCTCTGCCTTTGGGGTGTCAGCAAAACTGTAATTGTGCTTTCTTGTGCCTTTGAAAAAAATTCTGCTTGTGGCAAGGTGGGACTGAAAATGAAACATTTCCAGCATGAAATGGTCAAATGAGGAAGGGGAAATAATTTTACGTATAATAATGCATAAAAGAACTAACTGATACCTTAAGGTAATAAATACATCTTTATGAATAAGCTTTCTTTGGGGGAGCAGCAGAAAAATCTGTCATTTGCCATCTTTTGAGCTGCTTTTGCAGTGATCACAAATAAATAGAAGTGTAACAGAAAATAAATTATTATTTCCCTTTCCTCTCCTGGCATTCCACTGCCCCACCAAAATTCCATGAAACATTTCCTGGCTGTGTTCATTTACACAAAATCCCTGCTGCTGATGCAGCAATTGCTTCCAAAGCATTCATTTATTTGTTACCTGTCCTCTTTGTGCAGCTTTGATATCAAAGATCATCTCTCTCATTTTACATCAGTTTTTCTCCCCCAGTGCAAGTGGATGAGTTCATTTCTCTTGCTTTTCCTTCCTTGCCACTCTGTAGTTTTAAGTGATTAAGTTCATGTAGTCTTATCAGTGAGTGCCTAACCACCATGGAATCACACATTTTTACAGATTCCACCCATAAAAGCAGCTCAAACAGTGCAGCAAAACTGCTCTGGATCCATTAGCTCTGCTTTAAAAAGTGCAATTCCTAAATTATAGATCTGTTTTTCTGCTGTTCCCCTGTGCTCCTGAGCTCTCTGCAGCCCCAGCTGCAATCAGATCATGTCGTGTGGCACTTCTGGCCCACTTTAAATATTCAGTGACAAGAAGTGGCCCAGGGTTTGGAGTGGAAGGGGCTGGGAGGGAGCTGGGGGTGTGGGACTGGTGAGGAAATGTGCTGCAGTTTCTCTGCTGAAGAGCAGAATTTATCACCCTGAGCCAGAGTAAAGGCTGAGGTGCTGCAAATAAATGGGTTTAGGTCATGTTTGCTTTGTGGCTTCCCTGCCAGGAACTTTTATCCTGCTAAATGATGAGTTTGAACTCGAGTTTCCTTTTCTGCATGGCAGGTTCCAAAGGGAATTAATTTGGGAACTGGGTGCAGGTCCCTCTTTCCCTTTCCCACACAACTTCCCCTGCCCTTCCCCTGCCCTTCCCCTGCCCTTCCCCTGCCCTTCCCCTGCCGCTGTTCCCTGGCAATGCTGCACTTGGAAAAGGCCCTTTAAAAACAGAACATGGAGGAAATGTTCCTCTGCATTCAGAGTGTGCTGCCCCTTTTTGATGCTTAACTCGAAGCAGGGGCACTGCTGAGGTTTCTATAAAGTGAATTAATGGCTGGTAAAATAATGACCCAAAGGCCTGAAATTCTTGTATTTCTCACCTCTCAATAAGGAGGTTTTTTCTTTATTTTCTCCTCCCCTCTGTATCTTACCAGGCCTATGAGTGGCTTTGCCTGGCTAAATGTGAACTTCTTTGTAGGATTAATAAATGGTTTAGGAAACAAGAGGAGACTAAATAGTATTTGGGGAATATAAGCTAATAACTGTGAAGTGCAGTGTGGGCTGAGGGTCCTGGGGAGGGAGTGACTTCCTAAATGCTCTCAGTGACATCAAAAGGCTTTTCCTTGTGTTAAGAATGACTTAAAACAAAAGAAAACTGCAACTCTGACATGAAATGGGAGTTTGATTTTAGAGGGGCACTTTCTGCTCTGACGCAGGGCTAAGAAATTAATTTGATTTTGATTTTAAAGGGGCATTTTCTGCTCTGACACAGGGCTAAGAAATTAACTTGATTTTGATTTTAAAGGGGCATTTTCTGCTCTGACACAGGGCTAAGAAATTTGATTTTTATTTTAAAGGGGCATTTTTCTGCTCTGACACGGGGCTGAGGGATGGTTCTGTGGGTTTTTCTCCCTTGCAGGTGGCACAGGAGTGCTCTGGCAGCTCGGCAGGGCTGCAGTGAGGATCTGTGCCTGCCCCTAAAGGCTCTGGTGGTGCCCAAATCCCTCAGGGGTCCCTGGAGGAGGCTGAGAGCAGCAGGATCAGCTCTGCACCGGGGCCATGGGCAACGACATCAGCTGCAGGAGGCTCAGGGGCTTTGAGAGGCTGCCAGAGGAGGAGGGAACAGCCGTGCCTGATGTCCCTGCTGTCCCCACCGCTCACCCAGCCCAAGGTGGGGGGCTCAGGGGCAGTGAGAGCCCCTCTGAGAACGAGGAAAGCCAGGGAGCTACTGCTGCAGGGCTGCGCTGCAAAGAGCCGGGGAGGAAAAGGGAAATGGCTTCGTGCTCCTCACCGGTGACCCAGGGGATGGTGAGGAGCTCAGAGCTGCGGGAGGATGGGGACATTCATCCCCCTGCTGTAAATCCTGATGGGAAAACCCCCGCTCCCACCCAGGGAAGGGCTGAGGCAGCTGCAGGACACGCAGAGGTGACAACGAGGGACTTCCCTGTGCAGCCTCAGGTGGAGGTGGCAGCTGGAGAGGCACAGACCAAGCAGAGGACGGTGAAAAGCAGCTCGGGCTCGCACAGGACACCCAGCAGGGCAGGGCAGTGCCATTTCTGCAGGTGGCTGAAGAGTCTCAGGAGCCCAGCAGAAAAGCCCAAAGCCAAGCCTGGGGCAGTCAGCAGCCAGGAGTGAGGCTCCTGGGGAAGGATCAATTCTCCAGTGTGATACCTGCACAAAAGGAAAGGAAAAGACTGGTAAAGAAAGTGTTTCTTGTACACAATGTCACCTTTAAACTGCTTGTCTGCTGGGTGTTCCTGACAGCCTGTGTGGAGCACAGGAGGATTCCCTGGAAGGGCTGGAGCAGGGAAATGAAGGGGCTCTGTTCCCTTCAAGCAGCTCATGAGATTGTTTGGCTCTGCTCTGTAAAAGCTCCTTTTGGAAACCCTGCAAAGGTGCAGCTTTGTATCTTCCTGGTGCTTCTTGTTGCTGTTTCATTTCCTTTCCCCTGTTAAACTTGCTCTGTTTAATGCTCCATGAGTAACTTCAGTATTACCAACCTAAATTAATCCATTATAAAACCAGTAGATGTTCACAAACGTGTGTGTGCCGCCGTGGGGGAGCAAAGGGCTCTGGTTTTGCTGCTGGAAGTGTTTGCTCTGTGTGTTTTTGTACCTGCAAGTCAATAAAAGCCACTTTTGGGGCACTTTCACTGTCTCCAGTGAAGCCTCATTTTTGGTAGCTCCAAAAGGCACCAGTAGGTGCATCCCCAGCTCTCTGAGGTCACCAGGGACAGCAAAGTGCATCAATGTCCTTGCTAAAATCCCCTTCAAGAGCTCAGAGCCCATCTTGGAGCTCTTCTTGAACAGAATCATGACCAAAATAACTTCAGCACATCCCTTCCTGCACTTCTACCCCAATCCAAAGCCTTTGGCTGTGCCAGCCAAGGAATGGATAAACAGGGAAGCAGCTTTTTGCCACCTTGTGCTCAGAAATCCCATCTGCTGCCTCTTCCTGTGCAGAGAGGAATTCCTCGGGTGCTGGTGACCTCCAAGGAGAACATTTGTCTCAAATAACAGCCACAGGAAGTTTTTGAACGTGGAGATGCACCCCCAAAAGACTAGGATGTTCACTTTTACAGGTAGCAAAAGTTATTTTTTGCTTTTCCTAAAGTCAGTGAGGTGTGGAAGTGTCACCCTTTATTAATTCAATCTCGTGGGTTTGGTTTTTTTGGGGTTTTTTTTGGGTTGTTTTTTTTTTTTGTGGGTTTTTTTTTTGGTTTTTTGTTGGTTGTTGTTTTTTGTTTGGGTTTTTGGGGTTTTTTTAAGCAGGAAGGTCTTTGTTTGTTTGTTTCAAATATTGATTCTTTTAATTTATCTGCTTAGGTTTTGTGTTTGTTTGGGTTTGGTTTGGGTTTTTTTTTTAAGGCAGAGGTGTTCCATGGGTTTTTTTAGACCAGCTTTCATATCTTGATGGAGTGGAGGCCCTGAAGAAAAGAGCTCTAATTCATAAGATGTTTGAAAGTTGGGGAAATAAACAGCCTGGGATCTGTCAGCTTTCCTGGGTGTGGAAAAGGGATGGTCTGGGGTGTTGAGCTGCATTTCTGATGTGGATTCTGCACTTGGAGAACAACTCAACTGATCCCTCCCATCCCTGTCATCCCACTTTTCCTTTTGTCATTGTCCCCAGGGCACGGCTGGCAACGCTTTGTCCACCCATTACAGCTCATTAAAAATTCAGGATTAATTCTGCTTTTCCTTGTGCAGCTGCAAAATTCACCGGGCACCTGAGCAAAAGTGTGGCACGTTAGTCCCAAAGTGCTGGGGAGGGAGGAGCTGCTCCTGTGAGCAGGCACCGCCCCTCACACTCAATTAACAAATAATTAATGCATTTCCAGCAGTCTCAGGAGCTGGCACGCTTTTGTCCTGCCTAACTGCTGAAGCAAAATATTCAACTTTTTACCAAATTCTTTTGCTTAACTGCATGAAAAAGTTCTGATAGAGGAAAAATCCAGCACAGTGGGAGCTTTTAGCCCCAGATCCTCATCTTGGTGCTTTGTGAGCACAATCCCTGAGGAAAAAACTCTGGAAAAATTAAAAAAAACCCCCAAATTATTGATGTTTCCTGCTTAACCCAGGGGTGATTTAGAAATGCAGAAAGCCAGCGTGGTGCTGGCTGTGAAAACCAATAGTTTCACCAACTTCAGCAGAGTTCTGCTGCACTTCAGTGCAGCTGCAAAGCGTGGGGTGGGTTTTCTCTCCCCTTTCAATTTGCCAGCACACGGGAACACCTCAAGGAATGAACACCGGGATTTTCCCGGATTTCTTGCATCCCTTTTGGAGACGGAATGGGAGCAGATGGGAACGAGGTGAGAGGAATTGATGGTGCTGAGGAGCTGAACCAGCCCCCAGCGAGCACAGAGGATGCGCTGGGTGAAACACGGAGCGAACTGCAGAGGGCACAGACCAGGGGTGTGAGGGGGAAAGGCGAGGAAATTCTGCTCTGCCTGAGCACAGAGAGCAGCTGCCAGAGAGATTTGGCTCGGGACGCTGCTCAAACCCAGAGTTTTGGGGTAAACACTCGTAGTTAAGCCTCCCAAAAGCCACAGAAAGGCAGTGGGGGTGATCCCAGAGCACAGCTGATGTGGGGATCCTGAGGCTCTGAGCACAACACACGCTCCATTCTCCAGCAGGTTCCCACAGTTATCCCAGCCAGCGCCACTGGCTGTGGAGGTCTGCAAATTAGCAAGGAGGAAAAACTGCAGGGAAACGCGAAAATCCGTTTATTTCACCTTTTCCACGCTCGGAGCCTTTTCCTGCCTCTGTCCGAGGTGCTGCTCCATCAGAGCCCTCCGGCACAGCTGGGCTGGGAGAGGGCAAGGAGATTCCCATAAGCCAAGAATGAAACTCGGGTGCTCTGGGAAAAGCTCCCTGCCGAGACACAAGCACCCTGTGCCTCCTGAAACAGATCTTTTCGTCGATTCCCATTGCCTCTGTGGGAAATTCTGCTTCTTGGTGGAATTTTGGGAGTCACCGATGTCCCCGAGGTGCTGTGGCCCTGCTCTGCTTTTCCCCCTCGGGAGCACCTGGGTGTTGTCAGCCCAAACCTGGGGCAGAAGGAGCAGAGTGGAGAAGTAAAACGCAAATTTTAACTGATTCCTCTACATGAAATCATCCTTTCTGGTGGAGTTTGGGAGAGGAGAAGGAAGCCGGGAGCTCATCAGGCGTCTCCTCTAAAGAAGCCTTGCTCTGAATGTCCCCGGGTGTCCCCGCAGCACCTCCTGCCGCGGAGCTGCGGGCGAAAGGCAATTAGAGAACGCGTGTAAAGGGACGCAGGATCGCTGCTAAACACTTAACAACTCCTCAAACACGGGCTGGCAGCGCTGCAGACAATGGGGGAGCTGTCAGTGACAGCAGGACAGGGCTGAACACACAGCACGGAGCTTATCTCGCTGTGCCACAGCTCCCAGGGCAGCCAGGCTGGGCAGGAGCGGCTCTGCTGGGAGCTCTGGCTGCCCTGCAGGGCTGGGCACCATGGAGGGGATGGGCTGAGCCAGCCTGAGCGGGGTTTGATCTCCAGCTCTTCCTCCTGCATCCATGGGGAGCTGCTGCTGCAATACCTGAGGCTGAGCCCAGCTCCTGCTGCCAGCTCAGCTGCTCCTGGTGGCTTGGGGAGGCTGAGGTGAAACAGAGACTGCACAGAGCTGGAGAATAAAGCAGAGATTTATTGAAAGGCTTTGGGACACACCTTGGGCAGGACAGGGGTACACCCAAGGTGGACCCAAAATGGTCACAAAATGGATCCCTGGTCACGAGGTCTCACACTTTTATAAGTTTTGGTCCATTTGTAGGTTGGGGTTTCATTGTTCAATTCCAGCTCCAGGCTGGGAGGTCTCATCCTTCTTGTTCCTCCCCTCAGCCCACCCTTGTTTGTGCTTTTGGGCCTGAAAGTTGTCCTTGGTGTGCAGCAGGGACAGGATTTTGTGTCCCTGCTCTGTGCAGAGCTCACTGACACTGAATGTGAGGCTGGCTCAGCTTCCAGAATTAGTCTGTGGGAAGGGAAGAAAGGAGTTATAAGTCACACATTCAGTCAGCAGCATAATTAAGGCAGGAAGAGTGAAATGAGGGATGGAGTGGATGGGGATGAGTAAGTGTCTGGAGATTTTCTGTCTCGAGGTGCCAGACACTGCTTCCCTCACTTTTCCAGTGTCCTGTCTGCAGGGAAAGGAGTGACTGGTGACTCTGTCCAGGATGCACAGGAGTGTGTGAGAGTGTTATTTGAATATATATGGGGCATTTCCCCAGGGGTCTCTCCAATTTTTAGAAGGTGCAGCCTCCTGTTTATCCCAATTTCCCAGCCACATTTCCCTCTCTCTTTCCCCACTGGCTGAGGGACTTGAGAGGCTCAGACTTCCCAAATCACCTAATCCAGACCCCTTCTAATGGATACCCCCCTTTTTCTTTTCCTTTTGTCAATCCATGGAATTCCTATGGAATTTAGGATTCCCATTGCTTCTTTCATCTCTCAGTATGCAGTTTTATCTCCCAGAAGACCCACAGTTTGTAAAGACAAATCTCTCTCATTCCTTCCATCAATCAGTGGGATCCTTCCCATTGTTCCCTTTCTCTCTCAGTGCTGGTTTTAGCTCCCAGAAGACCCAGAGATTGTCGGGAAAAAGAAATCCCTAGGGCTGCTGGTCTGCTGGGCATCCCAAAAGCATCAGGTTGAGTCTCTTACATTGCTCCTAAAATGTACCTGAGTAATCGAAGATCTTTTTGAGGAAAATGCACTTATTCCCCTCTGCACAGGCTCTGTTCCCCCACACAGGAACCTGTCCTCCTGCCCCTGCTCACACCTCAAAGCCAGGACTTTACAAACCAAACCCAAATCACCGCAGTAAAATTCTGAACAGGTCCCAGGGCTCCTCCTGCACAACCCCCAGGGGCATTGCCGGGTGCTCAGCAGTTCCTTTCAGAGCGTGCCACCCATTTGAAATGCAGCTGCTGTCTCCTGCAAGACACACGGCCCCGGTTTCAGCTGCCTCTATTTCTCTTCCCTCCCCTGATCACTCCTCTCATGGCATTTCAGGCTGCCAGGCACCCCCCGAGCCCGGAGTGCCACAGCTTCCCCTGGCTAAACTAAAAACCTCTGACCGTATCAGTGCAAGTGAACAAAGACATAAACAAAGGTCATAAACTGAATTTATCTGACTTCTGATAAAACTCCTCCTGACAGTTTTGTGGGGGGATTTTTTTAGCTGACAATTTGCTTTGCAGCACTGGGAGTGTTGCAGCCTTGTTGCCTGTTTGCTGTGCCTGTGGTGCTCACCTCTAACAAATACATCACTGCTCTGGCATCAGAACAGAAGGGTGAGCAGTAATTAATGGCATCTTCTACAAATTCCACCCTTTTCTCCTCCTTTCTGCTGCTAAACATGCAAGAGATGACTGGAGAGCTGCTCTGACAGCACCAAGGGCAAAGAGGGTGCCCTTTATTTACCCCAATAAAAACCTTACCTCAGTAAAAAGGAACCTGCAAATGAAATCAATGTTTTCTGTCACCTCAGAGGTTCAGTTTACTCTTCTCCCCACGGGGAAAAGTTTCCTGTTTTCTTCACATTAATCAAGTGCTTTGTGCTGCTGAGTTTGAGCTGATCCTTCTGCAGCCCAGTGAGTGTTAAAGGAAGGAACAAAACCCATCTCACATTCCTCTTACCCCCAGCCCTTCCCTGCTCTGCCTCTGTTTTTAAAATTAACTTTCACGTTTTCTTGGAGCTGAGAAAGCCATTACAGAAAAGACCAAACCAATTTTTCTTTCCAGCATGTGTGATTGTTTTCTACTTCCCTAAAAGGTTAATGTTTAAAATGAATAATGGGTGGTGGGGGAAGAGGAGAAAAAAGCTTTTTATATTTCCTGCTCACCTTTCCCTCAGATCACACAGCACGGAGGTGTTGCTGTCTCCTTGCACCAGGGATATTTTGGCAGCTTTCAGAGCTGTTTTCCTTTGGGTTGTGGCTTCCAAAATCTCCTTCAGGCCCTTCTGGTGGGTCTGCTCACAAAGGGAATCACTTTGACCTCCTGTTTTCCCCTCTCTGAACTCCTCCTGGTGGGTCTGCTCACAAATGGAATAATTTTGCTTTCCTGTTTTCCTCCTGTTTTCCTCCCTCAACTCCTCCTGGTTGGTCTGCTCACAAAGGGAATTGTTTTGTCCTCCTATTTTCCTCCTGTTTTCCTCCCTGAGCTCCTCATGCTGGGTCTGCTCACAAATGGAATAACTTTGTCCTCCTGTTTTCCTCTCTGAACTTTTCCTGGTGGTTCTGCTCACAAAGGGAATTGTTTTGTCCTCCTGTTTCCCTCCCTGAACCCCTCCTGGGCAGTTCTGTGCTGCTGCTGCCTCCAAGGGTTGTTCTTTCCTGCAGAGGATTTATCAAACCCCCCCCAGGCCAACCCGGCCCAGGAACCCAGAGCAGCTTCACCCCTTAGAAACGTGAGGAAGATTCCTCCCCATTCCCAGCTGATGGGATGGAGAGGAATCAGAGCCAGCTGCAAGAAGAGCTGGAAGAGCCCCTGGGAGTGGAAAAGTTGGCCCAGATTTCAGAAGAGCACCATGAAATCACCCCTCAGGTGACCTGAGACTCCATGGCAGCAGCAGGAGGGGAATTCATCTCTCCTGGCTCCCCAAAACCCCCTCTGGGCTCACAGTGGGATCCCAGGCAGGGGGAGGGCAGTGAACATCCCAGCCCCGTGGAAATGCTGTGCTCCCGTTTGGAAAAGCTGCTGGATCACCCTGGAATAAACCCACGCTGTGAGCCCTTATTAAATCCAAACCTGCTGGCTTGGAGGAACAAAATTAGTAATGCTGTGAACTCTCCCGTGGGCTGGAAATGTAAAGGAGCTTGGCATTACAGAGAGCTGCAGCAGAACATAATTCTTTGCAGGAGGGAAGAAAGCAAGGAAATCTATGAAGTCATTGACTAGTTTAGTTCAAAAATACACGGCTCAAAATCTCAGTATAATTATCCCAGTGCCTGCAGTTCCTGTTGGAGATGTTATACTGCTGGGTCAATATTTTTTTTCCCCTCTCCTTTTGAGCTGAGTTAACACATACATCATGTTTCAGGATGCTGCTGAATGCAGTGAATTTAATTGAACAGGGTGAGCAGCTAAACTTAGGCAAGTCAGCTCGGGGTGATCCTTGAAGTTTATGGCAGAAGTGAGAATTTGGGAGCCAGGAGAGCTCACAGATAAGTGTGGTGTCCCTCTGGAGCAGCCTGGTGACCCAGCAGTGCTCAGAGACCTGGCCTTGCACATTCCCACCTCATCCCTTCTTCTCCTTGCATTTCCATCCCTGGCAGCCTCAGCTCACAGGAAAAACCACCCTTCGAGCCCAAAAGGGCTGCAGACCCCCAGGTGTCTCAGTTTTGCTGCAGACCCCCAGGTTTCCCAGTTTTGTTGCAAACCCAGCTGTCCCTGAGGCTGTGCCTAAACCCCATCGCAGTTTTCCCCAGCTCTGGAGTCTCAGAAATGAACTCTCTGCACTTTCTGTGTGTGCACAACTCTGCCCTCTCCAGAGGTGGATGCAGGAATTCCTGGAATGTGTGGCTTTGGGAATCAATCTGGCTGCTGATTGCAGGCAAAGCTGTAAATAAAAGGTATTCAGATTTCTGCAAATGCCCCTGTCAGAAATCGAAATTGGAAGAAAATGTTTTCTTTATAGAGTCCAACCTTTTCTTCCCCTCACCTATTTTCCCGTCAAACTCATTTCTCTGCACTTACCAAGCCAGATTCACTCTCTGTTAATTTTATACAAAGGAAAACCTGGATAAATGATCATCTGCTGGTGGCAGAAGACCCTGATCATAAAATATTCAAGCTTGCTTTGTTCATCCATTTTTGCTGTATATTAAAATATTTCATTAAAAACTTTTTTTTTTACATTCATGTTTAAACCTCAACCTCCTCAGGATAAACACAGAGAGGTTTTCTGGCTCCACAAATCTGTGAAATAAAACCCCATAAATGACATTGCATGGTGGGAGAGGGAACACGAGGCAGAGAATCCCTGTGTGATTGCACTTTGTTCTGGTGTCACCCAGGCTGTGACAAAGTTTTGGGCACCCAAAAGCAGAGCTGGTGTCAGAGGCANAAATGATCATCTGCTGGTGGCAGAAGACCCTGATCATAAAATATTCAAGCTTGCTTTGTTCATCCATTTTTGCTGTATATTAAAATATTTCATTAAAAACTTTTTTTTTTACATTCATGTTTAAACCTCAACCTCCTCAGGATAAACACAGAGAGGTTTTCTGGCTCCACAAATCTGTGAAACAAAACCCCATAAATGACATTGCAGTCATGGTGGGAGATGGAACACAAGGCAGAGAATCCCTGTGTGACTGCACCTTGTTCTGGTGTCACCCAGGCTGGGACAAAGTTTTGGGCACCCCAAAGCAGAGCTGGTGTCAGAGGCAGGGAGAGGCAGAGCCCTGCCAAGGGTGCAGGAAACTTTGCTGGCTCTGTCCCTGCATTATCCATGTGCCAGCCAGCAGAGCTGCCCTGGTGGGGATTTTCCAAAGGAATCAGCTGATGACAGAGCAACAAATCCTCGCTGCCTTTTTGTGCTGTTTCTCTTTTGCTGATTAGCACACAAAATCTGTGTGTTTCCACACAATTCCATGGTCTGGAGGGAATTTGGGGGGCAGGGTGATGGAGATGCACTTTGCCCTGCATTTTTCAATCCTCTGAGACCCCCAAAGTCCTCAGGAAAACCCCACAGCACGAATGATGCATGAGGAACAATTCTAGAGGAGGTTGTGCCCCTCCAAAGGCCACAGGTGTGTGGGCACCACGCAGGCAAGCAGCAGCAAACAGCCTGGCAGCAGAGAAACCTGCTGGTGCTTCTGTCCTTTTCTCCTTTGAAGCACAACTCCAGCTGATTACACAGCTGGAATATGGGGAAAAAAAATAGGAAAAAAGAATAGATGGTCAGAGGTTTGTATTTTTTTGTACTACCGCTTCTTAATTTTTATTTTTCTAGTAAAGAACTGCTATTCCCATTCCAATTTTTTCCTGTACAGCCCCTTAATTTCAAAATTGAATTAATTTAGAGGGAGGGGTTTTACATCTTCAAGACCCTTCCTTAGCAGACACCTGTCTTTCCAAACCAGGACAGAAACACAAAGCACAAACCCTGGAATTGCCTGATCTTTACAGACACTTCTGCCAGCAGCTTATCTCAGCCTGTACAATGTTCTATTCCAGTAAACACCCTGTGCTGGTTCATTATTTAATGAAATGCAGCCCCAGCAGCCCATAAGATACAGAAGGACTGCTCAGGCTCCTTGCAAGGACTGGGTAATTCAATGTGCTGTGGTTAACAGGAGAAAAATGTGGGCAAGATAAGATTATTAGTGCGAGAAAAGCAAACTGGAGGGAACTTCATGACCACGGGGAAGGTTTTTTTTTATGACTTTCTGGCATTCAGGTCTCAATTATCAGAGCCACAGCTCAGATCATAAACAGGATTTATCTCTGGCAGAAGGAGGCTGCTTTATTACAGCCCTCAGAGCAGTGGATGTTTTGATAATGAAGTTAAAGGGAAAGCAGAAGTTCCCAGTTTGAGAGGAGCCTTTGCTGCTCGTGACGCTGGCGCTGGGCTGGGTCAGGAGCAAATCAATAATTCTGCCCTCAGGAAGGCTCTGCTTATGAAAAACCCCCCAAATTGATGCTTAAGTGCCACTGACAGAGAATAATGTTTTCTTTAGGGGGCCTGAATCTCTGGAGATCCGGAGTGTTTGTATGGAAGTCAAGGAATATTTATCCACCCACTGAATAAATAACCATGTTGGGGCTGATTTGATGGAATTTAAATCACGAGGCAGAGGCAGCTTCATGGGAGGGTGGAAATATCTGATTCCTGAGCAGAATCTGACCCTGTGTGTGAGTGATCCCTGGGGAAGGGCTCAGGAGGGCTCTGATCCTGCTGCAGCTCCCACAAAACCAGAGCACGGATCTGTAGGAAGGGATTTCGGAAGATTTGATTCCTTTGAAGGGCAAATCCATCAGGCAGGTGTCAGGAGAATTAATGCACAAACAAACACCAGAGTTTTGTGTCCAGAGAGGAGACAGA
>VWYE01003502.1:1119-21256 GCA_013398995.1 Alaudala cheleensis
GGGTTCAAGCTCGCCTGGTAAGAGAGCGGAGGGGAGAAGGGGTGGGTGTGTTTGTGTGGGGGGAGGGGGGGGATGCTGTGGTACCCCTCCCCGAAATGGGATAAAAAAGGGATGCGCTCCGCCAAGTTGCCGGCGCGGCCGCTGCGGCACGGCCCGGGGGGGATCTGGGTGAGGGATGCGGCGGCGAGGGAGGCTCCGGGGAAGGCACCGGAGAGGCACCGGGAGAGGCTCCGGAGAGGCTCCGGGAGAAGCTCCGGCCGTGGATGCGGCGCTGGGCCGCCGCTGTCCGGGCAGCTCCGCATCCGCGCTGTGATGCCCGGAGCCTCCCCGCGCCCTGCCTGCATCTCCCTGCCCTGCTTGGGCACGAACCGCATCGCCCCGGCCCTGCTTAATCACACAGGGAAATAATCCCGGGCAGATTTACCGAGGAAAGGTGGGGGGAATACAGAAGTGTTTTGGATGCTGCGTGCGCGGAATGGCTCCTGCTCGGCTCGTCCTTTAAACGGCGGATTTTGGGGATGCTCCTCAGTGGCGTGGTGCTGTAAGAACGTAGCAGAGTTCCGGGCAGCCGAGAGCTGCCGGCAAGGTACCCGAGTGCTCGGCGATCCTTTCATCGCTCCTGGGTGTTTTGGGGGGAAACTCGCCAGGTTTGGTTAAGTGGGCAGTGAGAGGAAACATCGTGTGGGTGAAAGGCAGTTGACAGAGCTCTGTGTGTGTGTCTGGAGTGTTGGCACGTAGATATTTTGTTGGTCAAGTTTGTATTTTACAGGGGTAGGTAAATATATATATATGAAATAGAGGATTTGATTATATATCTATAATAAATTTGATATAAACTTGGCCACCAAAGGCTTACGTGGCATCCCGAGTATCTCAAAACTATTTAAAATTTCCAATAGGTCAAAACCACTTAGTTGGAATAAATAGGCTTTGAATTATGATGATGAAATGGATTTGACCAGAACTTTATCTGATGGGAACGGCTCCACAGTTAACAGTGGAATGTGACTTCGTAATTTGGATTGAATTGGATGACAAGAGCAAAAGGAAGGCCTGTTTCTTTTCCTTAATCCTTTTTTTTTTTTCTGGAATGAAAAAGGAAGTAATCATAGAAATAGCAGCCTGCCTCTCGAGTGCACTGGTTTGCATCAGCATGAATGTGGCTCTTTGAGATCCTCGCCTGTAAAGTGTGAGAAAACAGCAAAGTTATTTTGCATTTGTTAGTTTACTTATTGCTGCTATTTTAATTTTATCTTTTTTTTTTTCTGTGTCAAAAAATGAAAGCACTACAGTACAGCACTAGGAAGCATCTTGCACTGGGCCCCAGGGGACAGACCCGAGCCAGGCATGACTCAATAGGTCATCTCTTCTTCTAATTTCTCTAATTCTGTGTTTTATTTAATTACGCTGAGAGCCTTTGAATTTTCCCTGTGTGTGCATGGCTCTGTCTCACACAGTGCAAATGATATGGGTATCAGCATTTGAAAATGTTATTTTATATTATTTCTTTTTTGATTTTATATGAAAAAAAGCCTCTCTCTTGCAGTGATCTGCTGCCTTCTGTGCCGTGCAGTTGGGCTGAGGAGTTGCATAATAGCTCCGTGTAGTACCAGGAGAGCAGAGCATGTGCTGGGAATGCAGGAAACGCTGCCAAGGCTGGGATGGGGTGGCTCTGCAGTGACACGGTGACACGGCCCCCGCCGCATCCCTGTCCCTGCACAGCCCAGCAGGGAGAGGTGTTCCTGGGCAGTTCTGACGTGCCCGGTTTATCCCAGCTGGCAGCTCCAGAGCATCCTGCTGCTGCTGCAGGCTGGGAGCTGAGCGGGGAGGCTGCCGGGGCGTTCCTGGGGACATAAGCAGATTACGGGGCCGGAGGGAGCGCTGGCCGGATTCAGTAGGTGACGCTCTTTCCTCTCGGCTCTTCGGGCTCCAGGCAGGGCCCCGGGGGCTGCGGGCAGTCCTGGGCCCCTCCGTTCTGCTGGGATGCCTCAAAGATCCCCATCAGCCCCCCTGGATCTCCTGGAATCACTCAAGTGAGTGATTTCACCAAGCCCTGTCTCCTCAGCATCCCCCTTCATCCCAACACCAACATCAAATATTCTGCTCGCTCCCTTTATTTAATTACACAGCATTCAGGATCTCTGCAGCTGTCACTGATCCCCCCGGGATATTCACAGGCAGTTTTGTTGATTTGGTTGTGCTGCAGGCACAGGAGGGTGAGTGAGGGATGTCATCCCAGGTCCTGCTCTGCCCAAATCTGGGTGTTTGTCCCTGCTGGATTGATTGGAGGAGCACAGATTTAAGGACAGGATGAATCGGGGTTCTCTGCACTTGCTTGGGGTATTTAATGTGGGCTGGACAGACCTGATAGGAAATGGGTTGATAGTTAGTATTTATATAAAGAAAATCCAGTGCATGGGATGCAAACAAATGCTCTGCTCTTGGTGCAGGAGCAGCAGTGCTGGGGTTAACCCAGATCTCCTCAGGGAGCCGTGCTCAGAGGGACACATGATTTCTGTGCCCAGGCAGGGACAGAAATGTCACAGGAGCAGCTGCTCTGACCCTCAGGAGCAGGACTTGTTTTGCCCGGTTTTCAGGCCCCACATCCATCCCGTGCTGTCTGTCCGCCCCAAATCCCACCTTTTGGGGTATCAGGGGACCTCTGGCCACCTCTGGGACTGTCCTGCTGCTCCCTCCCACCGTGCCCTCCCTTATCCCAAATGATCTCATCCCCGCCTGGCCCCGGGGCTCTGCAGCACGGAGGGGACAGCCAGAGGGGCTGGGTGACATCAGGGTGTGACAGTGGCACGATGCAGGGACCCGCTGTGCCGTCACACGGGCAGCCTGGTGGCAGGAATGATGCTGCAGCCCCCGAGGACACGGCGAGGACAGATGACAACAGCGATTTGCCTCATCAGAGCCTGGTGGCTTGGTTTAATCAGTCGGTTTTGTGTTCTAGAGCTGTTTCTGTCTTTATATTGTGAGCTGGTACTGTGAGAGAGAGCTTGTGCCTCCAGGCTGACATCACTGTTATCTCACAGCTCCTCGGGGACTCTCATCAGCCTGGCCTCCAGCTCCAAAGCTCAGAAAAGCCAAAAACCACAGCGGCCTTTCCCTCCCCTTCCATCTCAGGCTGTGCTGCTTGCCCTGCTCTTCCTTCTTAGGAGTTTTGGGGAGTTCATGGTCCGGCAGAGATGGAAATTAATTTAGATCTTTGATGAAAAATGAGAATCTAATGCCAGAAGAGCGTTGCAGGGACAGAAACAAGCTGGTGGCTGAACTTGATGTCCCATAAATGGGATATTGTGTAAAATTCTGCTCCTGATTTGCCTTCTTTGGTGGTTCCTTCTGCATTTCTTGTGCTGCTGTGTTGGTTGGGATAGTTCTGAGCTGCAGAACCTGGGATCTGGAACCTACAGAGGAAATAAGGGCCAAAGGCTCCACTAAAAATAAACCTGTAATTCATTTTTTTCTGCTAGTGCCTGTGGGTGAGGAAAAAAGAAAAAATCCCAACCTCTCAATGGTCCAACACCCTACTTATCTGAGGGAAGGATCTATTATGTAGTTGTGGGGGTGGGATGGGAACTAGGTAGGGTTACAGAACAGCAGAGCTAAAATTAGAAGCTGTTTGATGTCAGGGAGCAGCGAAGATTGACTTGAGGCAGTTTCAGTTCTGCCTTCTGCAGGCTGCGGCTGCGGGGGCCCTGGTGCCTCCACCAGGCTGACCCCTGCCCTTCCCCTGGCTCTGGGAATGATGCCTCAGGGTGTGGAAGTGGGGAGGGAGAAGTTCCCGAGCTGTTCACGCTCGTCCCACCCAGCTCAGCTCTTCCATCTTTGAGATGTAAAAGAGCAGGTTGGTGATGCAGGGACGGGAGGAAGGGTTCTGCCCTCACTTCCAGGCATGGCTGTGACACACAGGGGTGACAAACGGGGGTGTTTGGGATTCGTGGCTCCAGGGAAATGATGAGGCTGCTTAAATCACTTCCAGTTTGGTACTGAAGCTGCAGAGCCTTGAAGAGCTGCTGTGTGCAGCCACAGTGAACTTCGACCTGCGGCACCACAAATGATCCTGAATGAAACTGAATTTCCAAATCGATTCTTCCCCAATTTGTGGAGAAGCTCGGCAGAATAGTTCTGTTAAAGTTACATAATTGTGCTGCTGTGCCCATTGTGCTGCTCGACCTTCACATTACAGGTTCAGACGTTGCATCCTCATTCTTTCCTGTCTTCATTGATTCTTCTGCGCCTGCATCTTCCTTCGTGCCTTTTATTCAGGGGGAAAGAGAGAGAGGTGCTGATAATCCTGGGCTGCAAACCCCCAGAGCTGACCCACATGCATAGAAATGTGGCTCTGGTGTTTGGGAGAGGAGAGGCCTGAGCTCCTTAGGAATTCTGCAGATGGATCTGAGGAATCACGATGTTCCCGCTGGCTGGTGCTGCGGTGGGAAGAGCAGATTTCATTAACAGGTCACTCATCCTCCCCTGCATCCAGAACATTCTGAGCTGCCCACACGTCCTGAACATCCTGGCTGTCCAGAAAGGGTGGTTTTTATCCCTGCCCAGCCAGAAGATGTGCTGCCAGGTGCCTGCAAGAACAGCTTGGAGCAGCCTTGGCAGGTTGGTTTTGTCACTGAGGGGCTCTTGGCAGGTTTTGTGCTAATTTCTCTGGCCTTGATGATGTTTTTTCTGCCCTTTTCCACAGTGGGAAGCAGTGAGGAGCCTAATCTGAGTGCACTAAAGTCAAGGAGATCTTTGCACACAATTCCCTTAGCCAGGCTGTGCTCGTGGGCACCCAGAGAGGCAGAAATAGAAGCAGGATCAGCCCAGCACCAGTTTTTGTCCAGTGCCACGCTGGATTAATACCTGCAGTGGCAACAGGCTGTGAAACATGGCTTTTATTTTAGTAAAAATATGAAATGACAGTGGAAAGAGACCATTTAAAATAAAACCAAGGCATTTTGAAGCCCTTGATCTGAGACTGGGTTTGCTGTGTGATAATAGACTGGCAAAAGCATCCCTTTAATAGTTCTGTTTCTGATGTGGTTGGCTTCTGGCATCAAGTTTTGGTTTAAATTTGGATAAACATCTGTAATTTTGTTCTCTAATATGTATGTGCACATTGAGACCTCTCTGAGCACAGCCAGACAGAGCAGTTCTTTGATTTAGGCCATGAAGAAGCTGCACTTTGCAGAGTTTGCTGCCAGCACCCAAAATCTCTCCCCCAGATCTCTCCTTGGGCTGCAGATTTTTTTTTTTTTCCTAATTGAATCCTAATTGTTTGTTTTGCTGGGAAATTGCCTTCCCCTCTTGTCAGATGGCAGGATCTCCTTGCTCTCTGTCTCCAGTCCTTCAGCAGCCTCAGAAATGTCAAGTGAAGGGCAAACTGCTGGGAATGACTCTGGAATTCTGCAGCCTTTGCTCACTCAGGGCCTGGATTGAGGTGAATGAGGCAGCAGTGGGGCTGTTCCAGAGCTTCTTTTCCCCACTGAAAAGCCTGAAAAAAGTGGGAAATTCAGTCAAAAAGAGACAAAAAGTGGAGCTGAGGCTGCAGGGTGCTGTTTGACTGCTCAGTCCCTCCTGAAGGGAGGGAAGGTGCTGGCTGTGGGAGCTGGGAGCCACGAGGGGTCCTGTTTGTGCCTGCATTTGTCACTGGCCGTTTTTATCCTGATGCTGCCTCTGCTCCCCTTTCCCTGCCTGCAAAGTGGGGCAAATCATTCTCCCCTTCNCTGAACATCCTGGCTGTCCAGAAAGGGTGGTTTTTATCCCTGCCCAGCCAGAAGATGTGCTGCCAGGTGCCTGCAAGAACAGCTTGGAGCAGCCTTGGCAGGTTGGTTTTGTCACTGAGGGGCTCTTGGCAGGTTTTGTGCTAATTTCTCTGGCCTTGATGATGTTTTTTCTGCCCTTTTCCACAGTGGGAAGCAGTGAGGAGCCTAATCTGAGTGCACTAAAGTCAAGGAGATCTTTGCACACAATTCCCTTAGCCAGGCTGTGCTCGTGGGCACCCAGAGAGGCAGAAATAGAAGCAGGATCAGCCCAGCACCAGTTTTTGTCCAGTGCCACGCTGGATTAATACCTGCAGTGGCAACAGGCTGTGAAACATGGCTTTTATTTTAGTAAAAATATGAAATGACAGTGGAAAGAGACCATTTAAAATAAAACCAAGGCATTTTGAAGCTCTTGATCTGAGACTGGGTTTGCTGTGTGATAATAGACTGGCAAAAGCATCCCTTTAATAGTTCTGTTTCTGATGTGGTTGGCTTCTGGCATCAAGTTTTGGTTTAAATTTGGATAAACATCTGTAATTTTGTTCTCTAATATGTATGTGCACATTGAGACCTCTCTGAGCACAGCCAGACAGAGCAGTTCTTTGATTTAGGCCATGAAGAAGCTGCACTTTGCAGAGTTTGCTGCCAGCACCCAAAATCTCTCCCCCAGATCTCTCCTTGGGCTGCAGATTTTTTTTTTTTTCCTAATTGAATCCTAATTGTTTGTTTTGCTGGGAAATTGCCTTCCCCTCTTGTCAGATGGCAGGATCTCCTTGCTCTCTGTCTCCAGTCCTTCAGCAGCCTCAGAAATGTCAAGTGAAGGGCAAACTGCTGGGAATGACTCTGGAATTCTGCAGCCTTTGCTCACTCAGGGCCTGGATTGAGGTGAATGAGGCAGCAGTGGGGCTGTTCCAGAGCTTCTTTTCCCCACTGAAAAGCCTGAAAAAAGTGGGAAATTCAGTCAAAAAGAGACAAAAAGTGGAGCTGAGGCTGCAGGGTGCTGTTTGACTGCTCAGTCCCTCCTGAAGGGAGGGAAGGTGCTGGCTGTGGGAGCTGGGAGCCACGAGGGGTCCTGTTTGTGCCTGCATTTGTCACTGGCCGTTTTTATCCTGATGCTGCCTCTGCTCCCCTTTCCCTGCCTGCAAAGTGGGGCAAATCATTCTCCCCTTCCTTCTCCCTCTGTCTGGAGCAGAGATTTTCAAGGGACAAGTGCTGGAAGGAGGTGTTGGATAAAAATCAGTCTCCTTTTCCTTCTCCCTTTGCCTGTGGCAGAGATTTTCATGGGGCAAGTGCTAAAAAGGAAGTGTTGGACAGAAATCAGTGTCCCCTTCTTCTCCCTCTGTCTGGAGCAGGAATTTTCATGGGAGAAGTGCTGGAAGGAGGTGTTGGATAAAAATCAGTCTCCTTTTCCTTCTCCCTCTGCCTGGAGCAGAGATTTTCATGGGGCAAGTGCTAAAAGGAGGTGTAGGACAGGAATAATTCTCCCTTTCCTTCTTTCTCTGTCTGGAGCAGAGATTTCCAAGGGAGAAGTGCTGGAAGGAGGAGTTGGACAAAAATCGGTGTCCCCTTCCTCTCCCTCTGTCTGGAGCAGGAATTTTCATGGGAGAAGTGCTGGAAGGAGGTTTTGGACAGGAATTATTCTCCCTTTCCTTCTCCCTCTGACTTGAGCAGGGATTTTCAAGGGAGAAGTGCTGGAAGGAGGTTTTGGACAGTGTCCCACGTTTTGAAGTGTCTGATTCACCCCGTGTGTGTTGATAGTTGTGCTGGGCTGAAGAGAAGCACTCCCATNCCCCCCTTTCCCTGCCTGCAAAATGAGGCAAATCATTCTCCTCTTCCTTCTCCCTCTGCCTGGAGCAGAGATTTTCATGGGACAAGTGCTGGAAGGAGGTGTTGGATAAAAATCAGTCTCCTTTTCCTTCTCCCTCTGCCTGGGGCAGAGATTTTCAAGGCACAAGTGCTAAAAGGGAAGTGTTGGACAGAAATCAGTGTCCCCTTCTTCTCCCTCTGTCTTGAGCAGGGATTTTCAAGGGAGAAGTGCTGGAATGGACAGGAATTATTCTCCATTTCCTTCTCCCTCTTCCTGGAGCAGAGATTTTCATGGAACAAGTGCTGGAAGGAGGAGTTGGACAGGAATTATTCTCCCTTTCCTTCTCTCTCTGTCTGGAGCAGGGATTTCCAAGGGAGAAGTGCTGGAAGGAGGAGTTGGACAGAAATCAGTGTCCCCTTCTTCTCCCTCTGTCTGGAGCAGAGATTTTCATGGGACAAGTGCTGGAAGGAGGTTTTGGACAGTGTCCCACGTTTTGAAGTGTCTGATTCACCCCGTGTGTGTTGATAGTTGTGCTGGGCTGAAGAGAAGCACTCCCATTGCTGGAATTTCTGCTTCGCTTCTGCTCAGCAAGTGGCCAAGGGCAAAGCCTGAAAGAGGCAAAAATTGCCCTCAAAACTCCTTGTGGAGCTTCCTGACAGAATCACTGAGTCCTGGGCAAGGCCTCTTGTGCTTTTTCCAGCTGAAATTCCAGATTTCTCTCTGTTTTAACCCGTTCAGGGCATTCCTTTGGTTGGTTGAGCAGCTGCTGTGTTTTCACTTGAACCTTCCCCTGAACACCTCTGAGTTCAGGCCTGGTTAAGAAAGTGCCTCTTAATGCCATTATTATTTTAATTGATGCTTATTATGACTGGTAACTGCTAATTTCAGGATTTTGAGCCTGTTTGGAGTCAATTATATAAGTTGCAAAATAGCAGCAATAATATATCCAAGGCTAGACTATCCCAGCTCAGGAAATGGAGACACCAAACCCAAAATGCTGCTCAGAATTCACTTTCCTTGCTGAATACAAGATGCTGGAATCTTCTCTGAGCTTCTCCTTTCCTAAAATCTTCCTTCTGGCCAGATTCAGGCCTGTGCTGTTGGTTGTATTTTACATTTTCCAGTGGTTTATTCCCCTGGAACCATTTTTTTCCAGGACAGGATGCTCTCTGTGGTCACAGCCAAGTGATCTGGGGGCAGATGCTCTGCTTTGCTTTTTTTGTTCCCCAACTAAAAAAAGATGCAAAATGCTGCCACTCTCCTTTGACAATGTCACAGCCACTCCATGCATGTGGCAGAGGAGCAGAGAAAGAGGAACGTGTGGCTTTTTTCTTTTGGAGATTCATATATTTGGGGTGTATATTTGGAATAATTTTCAAACCGCTCAGAATAGCAGGTTTGGTAGAATGTGGTTTTTGGGCCACAGCTAATTTCAGGCCTTGGAATTGGAAGGAGGAAAATGGAGGAGAAAATAAGTGGAGTGAAAAAGACTTTGGGGAGAAAAGGAGGTGTATTATGAGGAGCAGCAAAGATTTGGTGACAGAAGAAATGTCCAGATATGCACATGAAATGAGAACAAATCAGCTGTGGGCCATGAAAGAAGAATGTGTGTGGATTCCAGGGCTCACAGAACCTCAGCAATATTCAGTGGCTGCTCCAGGGCACTAAAACCTTGGAACTGGAAGGAGAAAATGAATGGAATGAGAAAGACTTTGAGGGGGAAAAAAAGAGGTGTATCATGAGGAGCAGCAAAGATTTGGTGACAGAAGAAATGTCCAGATATGCACATGAAATGAGAACAAATCAGCTGGAGGGGGAACACACAACTTGCTCAGTTCAAGAACAGCTCCCTCTAATTAGAGTCGTTGCCTTAATGAAATGCTGAGCAAATCAGGCTCCTGTTCAGAGCACAGGAGGAGGAGGTGGCCAGGACTGCAGAGATCATCTGTGAGGGCTCAGCCCTGGGGCAGGGAGGAGGCTGGGAATGAAAAGCTCTGCACTGGGGACAGAGGAGTCTCAGAGAGCAGCTGGAGAGGCTGAGCTGTAATTTTGGTGCATTCCTCACCCCACAGGAGCAGAAATAAAGCAGCTCTGGAGATGTGAAAGAAGTGCCCTTTGCTCTGTGCAGGAATTTGGCTTTTTCCAGAGCTGTCAGAGAAACGTCTTGCACAACCTGGTGCAGGTTTTGGGATGCAGGTTTTGGGAGGCAAACCCCTGCTTAGCTGTAGGCCATGAAAAGAAGGATGTGTCTGGAGGCCAGGGCAATATTCAGTGAGGAATATTCAGTGGCTGCTCCAGGGCACTAAAGCTGCCTCATTGCTTCAAATACCTGCTGGTTTATTTTTCCAGCAGGAAGAACAAGTTCCCAGTGGGTTCTTTTCTGTTTTAAAGGCAGCTGATAGCACAACTGATGTGGGAAATAGAACTGTTTCTAAAATAGTGTTGTTATACAGCAAAAGAGGCTCTTGAAAACAGGGATTTGCTGTGCTGGGAGATTTTCATGCCCCACCTCCAGTTCGGAGGAAGAGATTCCATCCTGAATAGTGAAGATGGACAAAGCATGGAAGAGAGGAAGTGGAATTAATCCTGGTTTGCAGATGAGGCAAATCATCTTGGAGATTAAATAATCTTGGAGATTAAAGGTGTTGTTCCTTTTAAAGTGTTTTTAATAGCTGTGGATTAATTCCCTGCTGGAAGCTTGACTTTGGGGACCAAAAAATTGTTCAGTTTAGACTCTAAAGAGAGCAAACTCATTTGAAGTCAGAGCCAGGATGAGAAATGCAAACACCCATCCCTGTCCCCTGCCCTTCTCACAGGGGACTTGCCCGGAGCCACACACTGAATCCTTGTAATTGTCCCAAAACAACCTGAGCCTTGCTCATCTTTGGAGGTACCATAATGATCCTGAGGACATCTGTTCTTGCAGGGATGATGGTTTTTGGATGCCACTTTGCAAGATTCCCCACGTGGAGCTCCAAACCACGTGGATGTCTCTGTGTGCCTGGGAAGTTTTGGGGACAAAAATGCAGCAAGTCAAAACAATCCTTGAAATTGTAACAATCAACCAGCCCTAACACCAATCACTGCAAACCTCTGGAATCCTGCAGATTGGGCTGCTGCCTCTTTAAAATATGGAAATAATGGAAAGCAGAACCAGAGACTGAAAAAGTGTGATGTTATTGAGGTATTGATCCATGGGGTGTCCTGTACAGAGCCAGGAGTTATTATTCAAATAATCTTCATGGGTTCCTTCCAGCTCAGGATGTTCTGTGGTTCTGTGATTCTGTTTTGTCTTCATTAACAATTCCCCTTTGCTGTTTATGAACACGACAAGTGAACAAGTTTCTTCCACTTCTGCTCCAGGCTGTGAGGATTTGACTTCAGCCTTGTTTCTTTTCCCACAATTTCATATAATCCCATTGCTCATTGTTCAAAAACAAAACAAAACCCCAAACCTTTTAATGCAGCTTCTCTTTCTCTTCAATATTTACATTCTTCAAATATTTGTTGACCACTCCACTTTGTTTACCCTTCAAGTTTGTTTTCCCAAACGAGCCTCGTGAGTGCCCTGGTGTTTTTGTTGCTTTCCTTTGAACTCAGGGCCCTGTAAGAAAATCTTTCTGGTCGTTTGCCACCCTTCTGAACGTGTTCCTGGTTGGGATTAGCTGATCATACAGAGCAAATATTTCATCATTCCATGAGCTCTGATGGATTCCGAGTCACACCAGCCCTCCCTGCTGCTGTATCAAGTTGCAGGAACATTTTTCATTTGCTTTCTGCTCTCCCCCTGCCCATCTGCGTTTCTTTCTTGCTTTCCAAATTCTTTAAATGGCTGGTGGTGGCTTTGTTTGCTCTGTTGCACCTGCCTGGAGTAGCTACAAACCCAAGGACAGCAGCAGGGTTTCGTTCCTGCTTTTCCCAGGCGGGAATCAGGCACAGCCTCTGTTTATTTTTTCCCCCAGACAGGTTTTTTAAGTGTGTTTATACACACTTTCGAGATGAGTCACATTGTTACCTTCTGCATTGTGGAACCTCCGTGCGGGAGAGGGCCTTTCCCAGAGTTGGAATATGGAACTGCCCGTGTGCTGAAGGCAAAGATTTCTATTTATTCTGAATATTTCCTGCTGTTCTAGCAGGGTTTGTGTTGCCTGATAAGGTTCAGGAGGGTGTGCAGCCCCTCAGGGGGAAAAATCAGAGCTTTGTGGGAGGGAGGAAGTGGAATTTCGGGGTAATTGGAGGGATGTTTATGTCCGAGCTGAGTGCTCTGCTCCTTTGCCGACACAGAAGTGCTCCCTGGTGGTTTGCAGTGCAGGGAGGATGGGGATATTTAATAAAACGCAGCTCAGGGTGCCAGGGCTGTGCAGCAGTGCCCAATATTCCATAAATCCCAGCTCAGGATGCCAGGGCTGTGCAGCAGCACCCAATATTTTGTAAAGCCCAGTTCAGGATGATACCAGGGCTGTGCAGCAGAGCCCAGTATTCCATAAATCCCAGCTCAGGATGCCAGGGCTGTGCAGCAGCACCCAGGGCTGTGCAGCAGTGCCCAATATTCCATAAATCCCAGCTCAGGATGCCAGGGCTGTGCAGCAGTGCCCAGTATTCCATAAATCCCAGCTCAGGATGATGCCAGGGCTGTGCAGCAGTGCCCAATATTCCATAAACCCCAGCTCAGGATGATGCCAGGGCTGTGCAGCAGCACCCAGGGCTGTGCAGCAGTGCCCAATATTCCATAAATCCCAGCTCAGGATGATGCCAGGGCTGTGCAGCAGCACCGAGAAGCAGCACCAGGGCGCCAGGACAGCCGGGTAAGAGCAGCAGAAGAACAGGAACGCTGCCATTTCTCCTCGGTGCCGGCAGCCAGGAGCAGCCAGGGTTAACCGGCTGATGTGGGACATCCTTAAAGCGGCAGCGGGAGCTTTTTCTCCGCAGCGGGCAGCGGCCGGCCCGGATGCCAGAGCCGGGCAGCGCCTCGCAAAGGCGGCTTTGTTCCAGCCATGCCAAGGCGTTATCAGAGCGGGGAATCTTTTTGTCCGACTCCTTTGGCGGCCGTGAAATGCCTCGGAGCAGCAGCAGCGAGGCTCCCGGGTGGTTCCAGGGTGTTCCCCCCGGCAGAGCCGCTGCGGGCGGCGGGATGCTCGCGGAGGAGCGGGGAAGAGCCGCGGGCGCCTCCCGGGAAGGGCGATGCGCTGACAGGTGGCCGTGGAATCCTTTAATTCCTCGTTTTTCGGCTCGCAGGCAGGCGGGGGACTCCTTCCTTTGTGTGTGTGTGTGCTGGGAGGTCAGGCGCTTCCTCAGGGATAAAGGATGCGGGGCCGGGATGGAGATGGGGGGATGGAAGGGGTGTGGGGGGAAAAGGTGGGAGAGACTTAAAGTGGAGAAATATTCTGTCGTCGTGGGAGCAGGGGCTGCTCTGAGCAGCTCTGTTGGTGTTTTTGGTGAGTTTCGGGGTGAGCAGATTTCAGGAATCTGGAAGAAAAGGCCAGGTGGAGTAAAAGAAGGCAGGGGGAGCAGGGATGGATGCAGCTGGGTTGGGATTGGAAATCAGAAATGGCACAGGGCAAGTCTGAAGCTGGGGCAGTGCTTTGTAGAAGGCTGCAGGATGCTGGTGTCTGCCTGGACAAACAGATTGGAACAGTTGGGAGGCCTGGAGGAGCTGGAACAGCCATAACAGAATAACACAACGCTGAGGCACACACTGCACCAGCCAGGGCTGGAAACAGAGATTGGACCATGGACCGTTTTGGGACGATCAGGACAATTTCCCTTCTCTTTCTGAATGAGCTGTGAGCTCTTGCAGCTCGGTACAGCAGGGAGCAGAGGGCTGCCGGGGCTGGATGGGGCCTGTCTGTACCAGGAGGCTGCTGCAGCCCAGCCCCTGGCACGGTGCTCACTCTGCCCTCCCCAATGGCAGCTATTGAAGGCCCGGGCAGCTGTCAGGGAGCTCTCCCTTTGTGCTGAGCCTGCACAGGAGCAGCTCGGCTCAGAGCTGCTGCTCCGTTCCCGGGAGCAGGGAGGAGGGGGTGGCTGTCTCACATTCCCAGCGGCATCCCAAGAACTCCGTTTGTTTGTGTTGGGTTTGAGGTGAAGTTTTCTCCCTTCTGGGTGCCCCTGCGGTGTCACTGGAAGTGCAGTGGCACAACATTTGACTGTGTCCTGAGGGGAGAGAAGAAGGATGAATAACGGAGGCACTGCTGCGATGGTTTCACAGGGACCTGTAATTAGTGTGAGCTCCTGTTATTTTTCTCTGTGTGTGGGGCAGCCTTTCCCTGGCTGACCTGTTCTGCTTTTCATCCCCCCTCAAACTGGGAGCTGATCCTGCTGGGATGCACTCAGCCCTGTGTCTGCCTGAGCCCAGCCCTCAGCACGGTGCTCTCACCCAAATAGATGCAGGAGTTCCTTTTATCAGCGCTGCATCTCAGGGACATCTGTCGGTGTTATTGATGTGCCTGTTAATCTTCATTTCCAAGCACACCGACTGCTGGATCCATTATCTGTCAGTGCAGGGCGAGGGCTGCTGGGGTAAAACATGCACCAGTGTGGGAGAACAGAACGTGCAATGGCTCCACAGGAAAATATAGATGGATTTAGTACCAAGGAACTGACAAAAAAAAAGTGTGTGAGTGTCTTTGTAATCCATGGTTAGAAATTCCAGACAGGGGGTTTGTGGGTGGGCAGCTCAGCCAGCCTTTCCCACTGCATCCTTCCAAAGTGGCAGCTCCCAGGTGGGATCTGCTACCTGTTAGTGGTGCCGTGTGCTCTCCATTTCTCCTGACATTTATCCTATCCGTGTTGGGATGGGATTCTCTTGGCCCCAACCTACAGGGAAAAACAGCTTTGCCTTGTGCTCCTCCTCCTCCTCCCCGTTTTCAGAGATCACACTGATTTAAAGAAGGCCAGAACTGCATTGAACAATCTCCTGGACATCACTGATAGCTGTGGGTTCCTCAGGGATTTTGGGCAGTCCATGGCAGTGGCTGATGAGGGAACTGTCGGGACAGATTCTGGCCACGCCACTAAAGTTTGGTGGAGGCTCCAGATCTCACTCCAGCACTTGCTGATGCTGAACCTCCCCAGAGCCTTTTTCCCTCCCGTCCATCCCTGCACCTCTCCTGCTCCTGCCTCTCCAGGAGGAGATTGTCTGATTGTCTGAGATGCTGCTGGGCACGACAGGTAGGGCTGTGTTTCCCGGGTGAGGTGGGACCTGCTGCCGGCGAATGTCTTTACTGCTGTGTGGTTCCTTTTGTGCAATTAAGGAGAGCTAATTAGCTCCTTTTAGCGCAGTCTCCTTGCAGAGGTAGCTGACCTCTTGTTAATCCTGGATTAAGTTCTTACTAAGAACTGGCTCTTTGTGTGTCCCAGTTAAGATGTTGACACTTTGTTCTCTCTCTCCCCTTGTTCTCCTCCTCCCCCTCTTCCTCCCCATGCCTGGGAGCACATGATTTCTCCAGCCCCCACTGCTCCAGGAATCCATGGACTCTGTGAAAATGCCACTGCCAGCTCTGAAAGAGTTTTGCTTGGTCTGGCACTTGTCTGGGAGCTCATTTTCCACAAGGGAAAAGGGAGAGTGTTTCTCGTTGCTTGACAGGGTGGGAATCCTGCGGGATTTGAGGAGTAGCGCCCATGGGCTGAGCAGGAATTCTCAAACAGGACCGATATCCCACCAGAGAACTCCTCCTGGCCCATGCTGTGCCCTCAGGAGCCCACCCATTCACCCCTAAAGAGGGTGAAGAGCAGAAAAGCAGCTGTAGAACGAGCAAAAAGCAAATTAAACATGTGCAAAACGCTAATTACCACCCAGTTACCCGCTAGTGCTGATCCTGCTTGCACATCTTGAGGTTGCTGCACTGAGTTTTCCCTCAGGACATGTTTTTTATTTGACATTTCTGGCGGGTCTTTTCCAAAGACAAGGCTGGAAATATAATTAAAGTGTGACCCCCCGGTTCTGTTCTGAACTCAGCTGATGTTGGGGAGTAGCTGTCCCAGTGCCTCTGAGTTTTCAAACCAGGTCATGTTAAAGGTGGGCAGAGAATTCTGGAGGGAAATGAGAAACCCTCGATGTTTTCCAATCCGGGTGCTCATTGTTGCCTGACGTTTTGCAGACAGACTTTTAAAGGCTTTTCTTTTGCTCCGCACCGCTGGTGTGGCTTACAGGGAGGGTAGGATTGCTGCGGAGAGCTGATGCCAGCCCCAGCTGATGCTCTGCAGGCCCGGCACCCAGCCCTGCTCTGTGTCCCACGGATCCGTCACCAGCCCCGGGCTTTAATTACTCGCGCAGTGCCTCGTTTCCTCGGGGCTGGGCGATGCAATATGCATGAGAGCGCTTGAGTTACAGGCAGCAGAGCAGCCCTGCAGGCACTGACGGGGCGGTTTGGGCATGGAGAAGGTGCTGCCTGGCACTGAAGAGCCTGACCGAAACTGGAGCATCCTCGGAGGGATCCCCAGGGGTGACTCAGGTCCTCCTGCAGGGCTTGGCAGAACCTGTCCAGGCTGGGCTGAGTGACCAAGCCGTGCTCAGCAGGCAGACATTGTCCTTTACACATGGAATAAAGTCCTTAGCTTGAGCCTTGAACACCAGACTGGAGCCCAGCTGACATAAAATGCATTCTTGCAGCTCTCGAGCAACACAGGAACTTGCAGCTTCATGTCCGGAAGATCTTCCTTAAAGATCCTCCCTCAGTGCAGAATCCAACTTCTGTCACCACAAAACCAGTGTCTTCAGGGACGGGGATGGAGCTGCAGAAATGTAAAAACTGTTTGTGCTTCCAAGGGTTTTGGGTGGAACTTTGCAGACCTGATGAAGTTTGTAGAGCTTTCGAGGTGCTGTGTTTTTTCCCAAATTCCCCATAACTTTGCCCCTTGCACACCACTCCAGATAAGCTTAAGAAGCTTTTCTCTAAGTGAGTCTTGCATTTTTACTGCTGCTCTTACAGTGCTTTTGGAAGCAGGACTTTGATTCATCCTCTCTCCTGCCAGTCTGAAGGTTGGGTTAAACTGAACCTCGTGTCCATCCTGCCACTCCATGACCTGCTTTGAGCCTTTGTGTGTTCCACATCTGAAGTAGCCATGATATAGAATTTATCACAGCATTTGTGTCAGTGTAACTCATGTGACTATTGAGAAATAGCATCTCTTCAAACCTTGATAGCCATCCTAAATATATCAAAATTTCTGGAGGCTAAGAATTATGTTTGTAACTGTTTTCTCACCTTCTGGAAGAGAAGAAAGCCACTGAAACATCCATAGGCTGTAAAACAAAATGGGACCATTCAGATATCGCATTCCAAGTCCTGTTGAATGCAAAGTGTGAGGCTTGAATTGATTGTGGTTCGAGGTACAGAGCAGCGTTTGGGAGAACACAAACCCTTGCATAATAATGTGTGCCACAGATGGGTAATTGAGCCTTGAATTAGTTACAGTGGTTAGTTCTGTTTGCTTCCCAAAATAGGTTTCTCTTGTCTAGTCAGGATTCATCCAGCTTCAGCTTTCAGCACTCCCAGCTGGTACCCAGTGGGATCCAGCCTGGATTCCAGGTGAATATTTAAATCTTGCCATTCCTTGGCCTCCAGGCTGTGCTGAAAAGGATTCAGTGGAATTGCCTTTAGTGCTGGTTGAGTTTATCCAGATTATCCACTCACTGAGCCTGGATGCAATCCTAGACGTGGTGTTTCAGTGGGAATCGCACCATCCTTGGGTCTGCCTTTGGGGAAAATTGAACGTAAAATGTCATTTCCTTGAAATAAATTTCTAATTCTTCAGCTGGCAGAACTTTGGGAAGCATTTCAAACAACAAAATTGACATAATTTCTGGTGGATGTGGAATGCAATGAATTTATTAGAACAGTGGCACATAAGCAGTGAATTTGCGTGCACCTAGGAGTAATCTCTGAGTAATATGAAGGTGGTGGTGCTGTTGTGGTACCCAGGCAAAGCTGTGTGTGGTTCGGTGTTCTCAGTTTGAAATCCTGGCACTGGTCTGAGCCTGTGGAGCACCTCCTGCTCCCACTGAGTCTGGTTACAGGGAAATGATGGATAATCAGCTTTTTGAGAAGGAGCTTTCCTGGGAATCAGCACTCAGAGCTGGGAGTGATTGTAAAGAGAGGAGAAAATGCTCAGCCCTGGTTGTGGAAGGGGCAAAATGCAACAAAAGCAGGCAAAGGGCAGAGTGATCAGCATTTCCAACATTCAGCTCCTGGTGTTGGGGAGCAGTGTGACCCTGGGGGGGTTATTCACATCATCCTGACTCCAATAATTCAGTGTAATTCCACCCGTGGACACTTGTGCTCACACAGGGCTGTTAGAACAGTGCCAGCTCAGTTCCACACTCCTTCTTTGCACACACAAGGCCCTGATTCCATAGACTGGGAGGTGAAGTGCAAGCTGGGGGATTGTTTTGCTCTTTTATCATCCTTCAGCTTGATTTTTATTGTAGTGATTTTATTGACTTACTGTCCCTTATTTATTGTATTGGGAGGGACTGAAGTGCATCTCCTTACTCAGGAATAAAGATGTCCCCAAGCAGGTTTGGAGGGATACAGTGTCCTGAAAAAGCTGTAAACTTTGCTTGATAATGTTTCTTTAAAAATCCCAGGCCTGTTTACACATGGATAAGCANATGCAGAGGCAGGTGCATTTTATGCAAAGCGCTGCTCACGCAGGGAAGACCACCACAACGTTTCCAACCTGTGGGATTTTTAATTCGGAGAATTGTTTAAATTCTCAAAAAATATTTGGGGGTCTCTGTGGNGACGGAGCCGGCTAAATTGAGTTGAGGTCACCTTAACTCTGAATGAGCGTTGTTTAATTCAGCTCAGATAATCCACGCGGCCGCTTAATTAGGGTTTAATTTTCCTGGCTGTTCTTTGCTTACACGCTTTGAAACTTTCTCCCGGCAGCGCGTGTGCGGCGGGGAGGACAAAACACAATGTTTCCAACCTGTCGGATTGTCACTCCTGGGCTTTGTGGAAGTCCTTGGAAAGCGTTTAGGGTCGCTTTTTTTGGGTTCTGGGGGTCTCTTTGGCATTAGGGGGACATGCAGGGGTGTTATGCAAAGCACTGCTCATATAGGGAGGACAAATACAGCCTTTCCAACCTGTTGGATTTTAACTCCTAAGGTTGTTTAAATTCTCTAAAAATATTTGGGGGTCTCTGTGGCATTATGGGGAGACACAGGGGCGGGTGCATCATGCAAAGCGCTGCTCACACAGGGAGGGCAAACACAGCCTTTCCAACCTGTCGGATTTTAACTCGTAAGGTTGTTTAAGTTCTCTAAAAATATTTCGGGGTCTCTTTGGCATTAGGGGAGACGCGAGCGGGGTGGGTGCATTATGCAAAGCGCTGCGCACTCAGCGAGGACAAACACAGCCTTTCCAACCTGTCGGATTTTAACTCCTAAAAGCATTTGGGGGGGTCTCTCTGGCCTTAGGGGAGACGGGCAGGGGCGGGCGCATTTTATGCACAGCGCTGCTCATATACGAAGAGCAAACACAGCCTTTACAACCTGTCGGATTTTAACTCAGACGGTTGTTTAAATCCCCGTAAAGCATTTGGGGGGGTCTCTCTGGCATTAGGGGAGACGCGAGCGGGGTGGGTGCATTATGCAAAGCGCTGCGCACTCAGCGAGGACAAACACAGCCCTTTCCAACCTGTGGGATTTTTAACCCGTAGCGTTCATTCCATCCCGGGAAGGCAGCCCGGGGGTCTCTCGGTGGCGGTGCGAGCGGGGCGGGCAGGGGGTGGGTGCGTTATGTAAAAGCGCTGCGCACGCGTGTGCGCCGAGCGTGTGCGGCCGCTCCGGGCAGCATCGGCGGGGGGACGGGCATGGGCACGGCCGGGCCCGGGGCGGCGTGTCCGGCACCGCCCGCTCCGAGCCCCTGAGAGCCCCGTGCCATGCTGCGGGAGGTGAGTCCCCCCTCCCTTGTCCCGGCTCGCCCAGTGCGTGAATGAATGAAGCCGCGTGAATGCCGAGCCATCCCCGGTGAATTCCCTGCTGCTGCTGCTGCTNCTCCCCTTGTTCTCTCCCCCACGCGCGTGCCCAGCCTCTCCTGCGGGGCGGAATTGCTCAAACGGCCTTTTCGATTGTTCAAAACAATGGGCAAATCTGGATGTCTGGGTTCTTTTTTTCTATTTTTTCCCCCGTTTTCTTTCTTTATTTTTTCCTCCTGCAGCTTTCATTCCCCTCACCCCTCCTCGCTTCACGCCCCGCTGTGTCCCCCACCCCCCATTCCCACGGGATCAGTTATTCCTGCCGTAACATCTGGGTCCAGGGAAGGAGAGCGGCAGGAGGGGGTCGGGGCTGGATGAGTCACGCAGCTGCTGCAGGAATATGGTGGGATTTGTTTGCCCATGTGCTCCCCTGCCTCTGCAAAGGGCTCGTGGTTCCGCTCTGCCTTCCCCTCCCGCTGGTTGTGTGTTTGCACTGATGGGGAGAGGCAGGATTTGGTTTGGGCAGCTTTTTCAGGCTGTGCTCCAGAGTCTGTACAGGTGGCTGGTTTTGTTTGTGGGGTTTTTTTTAAATGTTTTTGGCAAAGAAGAACAGTAGGAAGTGAGGATTCACTGCACTGTGTGT
>VWYE01003502.1:21589-37508 GCA_013398995.1 Alaudala cheleensis
CCCTGCTGCTGCTGCTGCTGCGCCGCTGCTCGCTCCCGAATGGCTGCCAGGTCAGTGCTGTCGCTGTCCCCGCTCGCTGGCACGCACGTGTGTCACACGCAGGGCCCGGCTCCATCGCACACGGCCGCTCTCCGGGCGGATTAAAGCTGGAGTCCATGTTGGCTGCTGCTGCCGCTGCTCTCCGTTCCGGGGGGCTGGAAAGCAGGCGGCGTGACATCATGGTGCAGGGATGCTTCGTTTCCCTTNGCGGCAGGAGGGGGTCGGGGCTGGGTGAGTCACGCAGCTGCTGCAGGAATATGGTGGGATTTGTTTGCCCATGTGCTCCCCTGCCTCTGCAAAGGGCTCGTGGTTCCGCTCTGCCTTCCCCTCCCGCTGGTTGTGTGTTTGGACTGATGGGGAGAGGCAGGATTTGGTTTGCGCAGCTTTTTCAGGCTGTGCTCCAGAGTCTGTACAGGTGGCTGGTTTTGTTTGTGGGGTTTTTTTTAAATGTTTTTGGCAAAGAAGAACAGTAGGAAGTGAGGATTCACTGCACTGTGTGTGCTCACAGACAGGGAGAATCTGCTGAATGCCCTCAAAAACTGCTTTTTCTTAGATTACTGCTGGCTGGCATTGTCCTGTGTATCATGCAAAGGCTGGTTTAGGAAAAAGAATATATTCCAGTTCCCTTGCTCCATGAAATCACATGCATCCGCAGGAGAAGCTGGTAGATTTGGGATGGAGCTTATGATTTTGACTCAGTAGGACGGAAACTTCAGCTCAGATCTTGGGGATGCATTTCACATGCAAAGTGCAATAACAGTGCAATATGTGCAATAACTTGGAGCCCCCAACATTCTCCTGGAGAAGCCCCCAGGTGATGAACAGCTGGGTGAAGAATCTGTGGAAGGGGGGGACAAGGTTTAGCCAGGCCCTCAGGACAAGGGGCAGTTTGTGATTCCTGCCCTGGGGGGGTCTGAGCCTCTCTGTTTTTCACTCAGTGCTGGAGCAAAGCTGGGGGAAGGCACCGAGGGCATCGACCAGGAATTGTGGCGTTGTTATTTTCAGAAAGGTGAAGGGAGGAAACATCAAGGGCTGAACAAAGGGAAGCCGCTTTGATGGCAGCTTTGAAGATCACAACACCTTCCATTAACTGGTGACGGCTGCTGCTGACGAGCCGTGGGAGTGAGTGGGAAGATGCAGAGCTCCAGCTTTGTCTCCTGCTCCTGATGCTCAATCTCCCTGTCCTCCCCCGCGCTGGCTGCGTGCTCAGAGCCTTCCTCAGGCACACTTGGAGCTGGGCTTGGTGAAACCGGGCTGGGATGAGCTCAGGGGGACGGTGCTGTGCCGGGGATAAAGCCCACAAAGCCTTGCTGGAGTGGCAGCAGGGAAAAGTGCCTGAGCTCTTCTGGAGGGGATCTGGGAGTTGTATCACAGCTCCATCCCCACCTAAAAGTGGGCCTGGGTATCGATCACCAGCTCTGTTGCTTTATCTCAGTCTCCCTTGAAATAAAGCCCGTGTGACAGCAGCACTGCATCCCCAAAGCACTGAAGGATTCTGATGTTAGCTTGGAAGTGATGAGGTTTAAAATAAGCAGGCCTGGATTTATTTTAATTTTTTATTTTTATCCTTTGAGCTGTCAGGTTTTCAAAACTTCCCTGACATCAAAGATGGTTTAACAGTGTCTGTTGTTGTTTTGTTTATTTTTTTATCAAAGCTTGCGAGCTCTGTTCTGCCCCATGTTGGAGATGTTGATGGAAGCATCAGACATTGCAGTTCTGTTAATTACCAGAGCTGTTGACTTTGTGGTGGGGAGGGGAGGCAAACAAAGCCTGGATCTGTTCCTCCTTGGGAAATGCAGCTGTAGGGTGGGTGAGCTGCAGGTAACTGTGGTGGGGCCGTGTCTGTCACCTCCAGAGGGATGTGAAATTCTTACTTTGTGCTGTTTCCCTTCTACTGCTTCCCAGATTTTTTTGTATTATCCATCATAGTTTGTTTTATCTGGCTTGCCTTCCTTTGGAGCAAATGGAATTATAATAATTTGTGACTGAGGGAGGGTTTAGGGTGTGATTTATAACCCATGGTGGCTCCCTGACCCTTTCCAAGCTGTGGCTGATGGACTTCACTATTAAGATCTGTCTTGCATTCCAGAAACATTTTCCAACTTTTCCTGGGGATTTTTTGCAGTCCCTCTGAGCAGGAAGGGAGAGGTTGTTTCCAAGCTGGCTGAGGGGGAGTTTGTGTGAGAGGTGAGGCCGTTTGTCCGTGGGTCTGTCTCCAGTGGTAACCCGGATCGGGTGATCCACGGGGACAATGACATGGTTAATAATGCATCTGCCCATCCTCGCACTGCTGGCTCTGGGCAGGAGGCAAATTCCTTCCTAATGCTTGCAGTGATTTGCTAATCCTCTCAGGCATAATAATTGCATTAATTTTATTTCATGAATATGTAAACATGTGATTGGATGTCATGGGAGGACAGCATTCTGCGAAACGTCAAAATAGAGAGAATAAATCTTAAACAAGGCTGGACTTTGCTGCTAAAAAAACATGCAGAAGGCAGACTATTTTTGTGATTCCTTTCAAAGCACTTGTCATGAAACACTCCTTGGTTTCTGCACAGCCCTGCAGGTGTCATTGCTTTTTTGACTTATTGCTTTCTCCTTTGTCTCTCTCGCTGGGAGATGTAATAGGAATATAACATTTTGTTATTGCTTGTAGAGCAATGGTGGGCCCAGGGAATTGCTCCAGGATCTGTGCAGGTTTTCATTCTTGGATTATCAATTTGAAGGGAGTGTAGGTTGGTGATCAAAAGTTGTTACCATCTGCTTGCTGTTTGGGAGACTGCATAATGAGCCTTCTGAAACTCCTCGTTTTCCACTGAAAGGGGCTCTTGTGGCAGAAAAGTATCTTTGTAGGCGTGTAATTAACCCCTCTAATAGCTGTTTCTTGAGGAGAATTAACTCTTTTCAGTGCCACAGCCAGGCCTGAGGTGCCTTCTTGACCTTCCTGCTCTTTTCCAGACTATCAGCACAGTTCTGTGTTGTCCTCCAGCATCTCCTCTGGCTTTGTTCAGGAAAGGCTTGGCTTTGCACAGCCCATAGATTTCAGGCAGAGAGAGTTCAGTGTGTGCTTCAATACGTGCATCTGTGCTGGTTTGGGGACAAATTGCTCAGCACTTGCAGAATCCAGCTCAAATCACAGAACAAACCCCAGTTCTGGGCCTGGAAGAGCTCGTCACCAGCTCGGTGCTGCAGGGAGAAGTGAGTAATTGCAGGATGACTCTTGGAGACCAAATCCTTCTGAGAACTCAGGGAAGACTTGGAGGCCTTCAGGCTTTCCAGATCAGGACTTCCTTGAGGGGGGTTGAGAAATGCAGGGAATGGTGTCCCTGGTGTTTTCCTGCCCCCTGAGGAGCTGGTGGTGGTCACAGTGAAGGTGGCAGGTCCTGTGTACCCAAGGCTGCTGCTTGTTCAGCTGAGCTGCTCTAGTTACAAAATTCTTTGGTCCTTTTCCTGCTTCTGGCTGAATTCTGATTCCTACCCTGCTGGTGGCAGACCCAAAGGGATTTGCTGTGTTAATCTGTGCCTCAGGTGCTGTGGCAGTGCCCTCCTGAAGGGGCTCTTGGGGCACCTGTGATTTGGGAAAGGGCTGCTGCAGGGTGCCTGTGTCAGTCTGTGACCTCAGATCTGTGGCATGGACAGACTTTTGTGTCACTTCAGGGCTGCTGGGGTGTCATTCATACAGAATTCATTCACCAGACTGCAGCAAAGTGAGGTTTCTTGTTGAGTCCTCCATGAAACCACTGTTAAAAGAGTTCCTTTATCGTTTTTAAGAACACCAAGCTTAACTTGTGCAATACCTTTCCCAAAAGGGACTGCTTGGTGAAGCTCTGTTCATCACCTGCTTCAGATCCTTACAGGAAATTCTCTGTTGGAGGAGGAAATTTGGCCTTTCTGTGCCTTTCCTCAGGGCAGGGTATGGCCAGGGGCTGCTCCCTGCACTGCCAAATGTTCTTTGTCATCAGCTGAAGGAAAGCTTGTAGGATCCCAGAATGGTTTGGGTTGGAAAAGCCCTCAAACATCATCTGTGCCATGGGCAGGGACACCTTCCACTATCCCAGGCTGTTCCAATCCCCATCCTTGGGATTCCAGGGATGGAGCAGCTTCTCTGTTCACCCTCTGCCAGGGCCTCCCCACCCACTCAGGGAAGAATTCCTTCCATTTATCCAACCTAAATTTCCCCTCTTTCAGTCTGAATCTATTACCCCTTGTCTTATCACTGCAGTTTCTGCTAAAAACACCCTCCCCAGCTACAAAGACACTGGCTACACATTCCTCACTACACTGCTGCAGATATCGATGCTTTTCCTCCACATCTGAGCAGAGCTTGGCCCCTTCCCATCCACACCACGCTTGCTGATGGTGCTTTGATGAGGTTTTTTTTCCTTTAGGCACAGCAAAGACATAAACCAAGGAGACAGAATCAGCTTTCTGTGCTCTGCAATGCTCCGTGCAGGGGTTTCCAGAGCAAAGGGGCTGCTGCAGCTTAGGTGGGCTTGTTTGTGTTCTGTCCCTCACTTAATCTGCCTCATCCACTGAAGGCTGCTCTGCAGGGGGATGTGAGGCCCTGAATGAGCTGCGGGCAATTAGGTCTCTAAAGCGTTATTTATTACAATTATTTTTTTTTTTTTCAAAGTGGGTCAGGCCGTTTTGGCATTTCAGGCGTGGATTCCTGGTTGAATTGCAGGCCCTGGTCGCCATGGCAACTGCAGCAAGCGTTCGTCATGGCTGTGCCTTGGGCTGGATTCAAACCCCAGGGAATGAGCTGGGAGAGCTGTGAGGGGCTCGGGGCAGGGGCAGCCCTGTGTCCATCCTCGCTGTCACACAGCTCAGTTAACAAATTCATCATTTGCTCTGTCTGTGGAGTCCTCCATGTGAGGAATATCCAGCTTTTCCCAGAGAGTGGGAGGGGAATTCAGCCCTCCTGGGTTTGGTGTTTGTGCCACTGACTTCAGGGAGAGCCAAAGAAAGAGCCCTTGGTGTTATTTTTCCCCCTGTTTCTGCACAGGTGAGGCTCCACACACACCTAACACGATCTATGTGGATGGATTGAATTTTTGGAACTAAAAAAAATGAGCTTGGAAGACAGAATCTGCTCAAGGTCAAAATGTGTGGCTATGGCAGTGTGAGCTGGGCAAAAATCAAACTGCCAGCTCTGAGCAAGTCATTGCTGCTCCTGTGCAGCTTGCTGGGCTGTGGCTGAAAAACCCACCTTGAGGAGCTCTGTAAGGCCATAAAAAGATTAAAATAGCACCAAACTTCCCAGCATTTTTCATCTTGAGTGTCACCTGCTCGTGGTGGCAGCTGTACCCTGGTTCTGAGCTGCTCATCCTGAGCTTCAGCTGAGCAACAGCAGAATCTCACAGCTGCAAACTGAAAGCAAACAGAGCCTGGACTGAACTTGGTTTGGGCTTTACAGAGCTGCTCTAAACTCAAGCTCAAAGTGAAACTGTGAACTTGCATGAACTGAAAATGAGATGGAGGTTGTGCGTGGTAAACTCAGGTTTTGTAGAGCTGCAGGGGAGAAATGAATACAACTCCTCAGAGAGATTTATCCCAGTGATGTGCTGGCCAGGGACACTGGCTTCAAATGCTTGCCTTGTGTTTTTGGGGACCTCTCACATAAACTAGTTTATGTTGCCTCAAGCACGCTGGGGGCAAGCAGGACCAGCACAGCTTCAGAATTCAGGGGTTTTAACGTGAAGTCCAATTTTTCTACAGTCTGTAAAAATGGCAATTCAGAACCATGTGCATCTCTGGGCCCACTGCTGATGAACTTGGGGTCACTAATATGGCTCTGCTGGGCTGCTGAAACTGAGTTCAGCAGGAGCACAGACAAGGTGGAACAGCCATTTTTACTGGATCAGCTGAAAATCTGTGGAGGAACCTGATACCTTTTAATACTTCAATAAACTAAGAAATCCCTGTTAATTTTACTTCATGTTATACCTGAATTGCTGCAGGCACTGCTGGGAGAATGGTCCAGATAATTTTTTTTATTTTTGCTTCAATTATTTGGGGAGATTAAATCTTGAATATTGCCACAGTTATTGCTGCACTGGTTTAGCATTTAATATTCCTGTGCCTTGTCCAGGGAAAGGGAGGGCACAGGACAAGATGATGTGACAATATTTCACCTGGGGATGTGCCACTGCTCCTTGTGAACCCAAGCCAAGAGGGAATCGCTCTGCCTGTCTTTGCACTGGAGCTGCCTCTGGGTTTAGGTGATATTTGAACAGGTTTTTATTGGTTTGTATCTCTATTTCTCATCCTACTGAATAGAAATAGGTAACAGAACAGAGTTCAGCTTAATCCACCTTCCTACCTACACAACATTTTGCCATGTTTTCCCAAGCCTGCTCGTTATCTGTATGAAATTCCACACTTTATAGTGGTGAAAGCATCTTCTCCATGCTGCTGCTCCTGCCTGGTGCCAGCTCCCAGGAAATCTGATTCTGGCCCTGTTTGCATAAGCAGCTTGGCTGTGAGCTTCCTGCAGGCTGCTCAGGGAAAGTTTCATCACTTGGGAGTTGACACAAGCAGTGAGCAAATAAAGGGTAATTTATGAGACCAGTTCATCCAAACCAAACCAACCCAGACTGGTAACTGCTGGAGGAGTGTGTTACACTGCCTGCTCACATCTAACTAATGCTTGTGCAATGGTTTTGGCATCCTCAGAGGTAAGAGGAGATGGATATGGGTTTTGTCTGGGAATTGATGAAACCTCAGGGACGTGTTCAGCTCTTCTGGATTTTCAGGGAGGAAAGGATCCATCTGGAGTGGTTTGCTGTGCATCCTTGTGATTGCTGCTTGCAATTTGGATTAAATCATCACTGAAGACTCTGATTGTAACAACTTCTTAAATTCAGTCCCTTGCAGTTGTAATTCCTCATTCCTTTCCCTGCTGCCTCTGCTGTCAGATGTGGCCTGTTTGGTGCTGCTCATGAGATAACAGAGTCCTGAGAAGTTCCAATCCTTGGATCAGCCCAGGCTCCTCTGTAACCTGTTGATTGAGCAGCACCAGCTGGAAAAGCTTTGAGGATGTGTGGACTGGTCAGAAATAGCTCTGACTGCTGAAGGAAATGAGTGACGGAGGGGAAAATGGGGTGTAGTGTGTGGTATTTTGAGGAGTCTGGCAGGAAGGAGAGGCATCAAAAGAGAAGGAGCAGTGAGGAAATCTGAGTTTTCCTGTTCTGTGTTAGTATGTTACTGGATTGCTGATGGAGGTGCTGGGGCATTTGCTGAGGAAAGAGGATGAGAAGTTCCATTCCCCTCATAATTTCTGTAAAACTCTAAAAGGCCTTGCTTTTCCCATTGTGAAAGAGGAACTTAATTTTATTTAATTTTTATTAATCATGAACACTTTCAGGTCCCAGCAAACCATTTTCATGCCCCTCTCCTGTGGGAAAGGATGGTTCTGTACAGGAAATGCTGCATTGAATGTCATTGTGACTCTCCTCCCAGAGTCTCAGCATTTCTGATGCTCTTTGATGGGGTGTTTTCTGAAAGGTGTGACCCCGTTTTCGTGCATCCTGTTGAGAAGAGCTGCACTGACAGAGGAGGGGCAGAGTGAGGCTGCACTGAGAGCACGCTGCCACCTCTCTCCTTCTGGAGTGCACTTTGCCTTTTCTAAGCTCAGATCATTGGAAACCCCCCCAGGAGCACACGAGTTCCTTCCCTTGGGCATTGCTGTGTGGTTTGAGGTGCTGAGGGGAGGGTGGAGAAAGGCACTGCCAGCAGTTCCTGTGCCCCTGCTGAACCAGAGCTGCCTGAACCCTCTGGATGGTTCAGGAAGATGGTTCAGGAAGCAGCTCCGCCGTGCCTTGGGTGGGGGGGAAACCCGCGGGCTCTGCTCCCTCAGGGGCAGCGTGGGGATGCTCTAACCCTGCTCTCCGTGCCCTTGCTGTGCCCCTGCAGTACTGCCAGTAACTCCAACCGCAGCACGCCCGCCTGCTCGCCCATCCTGCGCAAACGCTCGCGCTCGCCCACGCCGCAGGACGCGCCGGGGGACGCCATGGTGGAGAAGGGCTCCGACCACTCCTCGGACAAGTCGCCCTCCACGCCCGAGCAGGGGGTGCAGAGGAGCTGCTCCTCCCAGTCCGGCCGCAGCGGGGCCAAGAACTCCAAGGTGAGGGGCCGGCAGAGGCCACCACGTGTCTGTGCTGCACTGCCTTTGTCCTCTGCCCTTTGATCTCTGACTCCCCTCCCTCTCCCCCCATCCTGTTTCTGAAGGTTCTCATGGTTTCTGAAGGTTCTCCTACCTCCGAGGCCTTTGCCTGGGTTGGCACAGCTTTGAATCTACAACTTTGTCTAGTCAAGGTCCTGCTCCGTGGTTTTGAGAAAGGCCTTGGAAATGGGCTGTTGCCATCACTTTTTATCACCTGGGCCATGGAATGAATAAGGTTTCCCCTGTGAAGGGCCTGTGCATTTCCCCAGTCCTATCCAAGCCCTCTGGGATCAGTTCAAATTGCACAGAATCAGTTTTTCAGCCCTCAGCCCATTCTCTCCATGGCTGCAGTGTCATGGCTGCCTTGCCCAGGGTTGCTGATATTTTCCACAGGAAGATTCTGGGTCTTTGGACCATATGAAAACCAGCTTTGTCTTTGCTGTGCAGGGGCAGAGGGTTTCAGGTTTGGCTCTAGGTTTTGTGTGAGCAGTGGGACCTGGTGAAACACACACAAGAGCCTGGGGTACCAAACAAACCTCTGATTTTAACCCTGGTATCAGTGATGTGTTAGCTGTCAGGAGCTCTTGTGTTTGCCCACATTTTGGAAGATTTTGAGATGTTTCAGCCTGAATAATATCACAGGCAGAGCTCTGATGGCTTGTATAAAATGAATTGTTAGATCTTTGCCTGATTTATCACTGGATTGTGTCACAGACAAGAAATCTTCATCCCCTCCCCTTGGTGGCCACTCAGCAGAAGGGAACAGGACTCAGTGGCCCACATTCTGATCTCTCACCACTACGGGGGGAGTCTGTGAGTGCAAAAGAGGGGGGAAGGGGTTTTTTGAGCTGAATCATTGGCGCTCTGAGGTTGCCCTTGAGGTCAGCCTGGCTTCCTGTGCACACAGTGACCTACAAACCCCGGCCCAGGGCTGGGTGACACCCTCAGCACGGGGCTGCCAGCACTGTGTTCCCAAAAGGGAGCCATGGGGTGGCAGGCAGGATGCAGGGCACATGCTGGGGATGCTCACAGGGAAATGGGCTCCTTGGGAAGGGGGAACCAGAGAGAGGAGCTGCATCACCCTGGCCCTCAAAATGCTGCAAATTCAGGTCGTGGGAGTGAGATTTTTACCAACACTAAAGCTTAACTTTAATTCCTGGTGCTCTCCACAAGGAAAAGAGGGTCCAATGCTCTCTGTTGGGTGTGTGGGTTTTCCTTCTCTTGATCTGCCAGGTAATTTTTCTTCTTTCCCTAATTTCTCTCTTTTCATTCCTGCATGCTTTCTCTCCGATTAAGTCACACAAGCGCCTCTCCAAAGTAAGCCTTCTTTTTTCTCTCCTGTCCCCCACTGTAGAGCTGTCTCACCACTCAGGAACCCTCCCCGTGGTGCTGAGTGCTGACCCCAGTCAGGCATTCTCCTGCTGAGGCTGTGAGAATGCCAGCAAGAGCTCAGCCTGTAGCTGGAAGCTGGGTTCACTGACATCACTGGCATCTGGCTGATATTTGCTCACACAGACTGAGAACTGGCCTGTTCATCTCACCCCTTCAGCTGCTTCCAAATCATTCCAGCCTCCAGGTTCTGCTGTCCCCTCTCCCCTGAAGTGAGCTGCTGTCTTTGCCATGGAGAAATCCTCTGGAGTTGAACCATGATTCCTTCTCTTTCCTGTCTTCTCCCTCCATGATTTCAGAGACAAGAATTGTTCTCCATGACTTCTTCCCAGCTTTTCATGATGGATAACATTTCTGTGGCCAGTGATCTCAGCTCACTGCCCTTCCACACTCTCCTGTGTGATGTAAATATGAGAGATCAGTGATTTCAAATGAACCCAACTTGAACCTGGTAGAACAGACCTGTCCCAAATGAATTGTGAGAATTCATGGGCTCGCTCTGGGAGGTGCTAAGTGGAAGATCCCTCTGTGGGTGCTTGAATTGGAGATAAGATCATTTGGGATTTGATCTCTCACCTCCGTGCTGCCCTCAGAAAAATCAGAACTGCAGGTGGGATGTTGTTGGAGCAAGTGCCAGGCTTTGGGCATTTCCCCTTGATGAAAGCAGAATGGCTTGGATGGCTTCACAAAAATCCACAAAATCCCTGTCTTGGCCTTTCCCCAGCGGATGCCTCAGGTTCCCTTCTAGGCAAGTTGTCAGAGAGCACTGCTGGTGGCTCAGTGTGTCCCCTTGGTCGTGGTCCTTGTGACCAGCCTGACCTTGCATGATGTGCTGGTGTCTGCTGGAAGCTTCCTGACGTCTTTTCTTTAGACAGATTGTCTTGTGCTTGGTATCTGTAGCTGGGATAACTGCAGAGGAGCACTGTGGGACTAAAGTCTCAAGGTGAGGTGTGAAAGAAGTGCTGTGGAAGGTCTGGAGTGGCAGAGCCCTGGCAGGATTGCTGGTGAGTAGAGGTGTGTGGGCCAGGGCAGGCTGTGCTCAGCTGCAGAGGGCTTTAGCAGAGGGATTGGTGGGGACAAGGCTGGAGCAGAGGGGTGTCTGTGTCAAAGGGGTGTGCAGTGAGGTGCCTGCAGCCAGCCCCTGCTTCTCTGAGAGGGGAAAACCCAACCACTGTGAGGTGGAGAAACTGGAGCCCAGATGAGTTCAGAGGGAAGGGGATCCCAGGCAGGACCCCCAGCAGCCTGTCCTGGCTGCCCACAGAGCCTCCTGCCCTGCTCACCCACAATATTCTGAGTTGGATCCACGAGGATCATCGAGTGTGCAGCCTGGGGCTCTGTTCTGTGCTCCACAAGCTGCTTCCTCTGGCACAAATGAAGAATTGTCAGGCATTAAACCCCCTGCTTCTCCCCATATGGATGATCCCTGCTCATATAGGGAGAGGTTAGGAACAAAAAACTTGAGGGCAAAGATTTGAAACTCTCCTTTCTCAGCCTCTTCTCCTCTCCCCACCCATCTCCTGCAGGAGGAATGGTTTGATTTTTCCCAACCTGTCTGCCTAATGAGGTGGAACAGCTTGAGCCCATGAGTTTGCTGCTGTGTTGGTGCCTTTGCTGACAGATCTGCTTGAGTTCCCTGCCCTCTTTTGTCTGTGGTGTTCTGTCGTGCTGCAGCTCTGCCGTCAGAGGGAGTGCTCCACCAGGAGATTTTAACCACTGGAGTTGTCAGAGGCAGAGCTCCATCAGTTTTTAGGCACTGGAATTGTCAAAGGCAGAGTTCCACCAATTTTTAAGCACTGGAGTTGTCAGAGGCTGTGCTCCACCAGGAGTTTTTAAACACTGGGATTGTCAGAGACAGAGCTCTACCAGTTTTTAAGCACTGGAGCTGTCAGAGGGAGTAGCTCCACCAGTTTTTAAGCACTGGAATTGCAGAGACAGAGCTCCACCAGGAGTTTTTAAGCACTGGAATTGCAGAGACAGAGCTCCACCAGGAGTTTTTAAACACTGGGATTGTCAGAGGCAGAGCTCCACCAGTTTTTAAGCACTGGAATTGTCAGATGCAACATTCCACCAGGAGTTTTTAAACACTGGGATTGTCAGAGGGTGTAGCTCCACCAATTTTTAAGCACTGGAGTTGTCAGAGGGAGTAGCTCCACCAGTTTTTAAGCACTGGAATTGCAGAGACAGGGCTCCACCAGGAGTTTTTAAGCACTGGGATTGTCAGAGCCTGTGCTTCACCAGGAGTTTTTAAGCACTGGGATTGCACCCCAAGGGAATCTTTCCTGGAGCTCTCTTTGCCACCCTGACACCACCACAGTGCCACAGACTGAGTCAGCCTTTGGCTTTTCAGGAACAGCTTTCCAAGCTCAAGAATAACCCATCCTTTTGCTAGTAGCCAACAATGAAATATATATATATATTAACTATTTTGCTCTTGCCCAAGGATAGAAGTGGTTTCCTTCAGGTTCTTCCCAAAGCCTGTGGTTAATGGTGGATGCTGAGGATTAATATTAAGTTAGGGGGAAAATACAAATTTTGGTGCAGGTTCTGGGGGTTGCAGAACAGTTTAGGTCAGGAGGGATCTCAGCCAAGCCCCTGCTCAAAGCAGGGTTAAATCAGCTTGGTCTAAACCCTTGTCCAGCCACATTTTGCAGCCCTCCAAGGCTGGAGACCCCACAGCCTGGCCAGGCCCCTGCTCAAGTGCTTAACCACTCTTGTGAACAGGCTTTTTCCTCCTCTCCAAACAGAGTTTCCCCTGCTGCAGCCTGTGACTGTTGCACTTTGTCCTTCCAGCGTGCCAGGATGGGAAGGGTTTGGCTGTGTCTTCTCATTCCCCCCTCCCACTGGGTGGGACAAACCCCCTTTAGGTAGGAGGTAATGAAATCCTGATCGTTTGGGGCTGGGCTGAGGGTTTGGGGGATAAATCCCATCATTTCCCTTGAATTGTGGCCATTCAGAAGCCGGGTGGGCAGAGTGGCTTTTGCCAGGGCACAGATCAGGGGAGAGGCCTCTGGAGTCTGTTCTGAGCTCTGCCTCTGCCTCCCCCGGTGTGAGAGGGATTTGGGGATACTCCTGGAGCTCTGTGGCACCTCATTCACTTGGCACAAGGTTCCTGCTCCCCTGGGGGCAGCAAGGAGTGAGCTGTGATGCTGCTGCCAGTGATGCTGAGGGGTAGAGGTTTTCTCAGGGTGATGTTTTGTGTGTGCCCTGCAGAGCTGTGGCCTTTCCCTGGCAGGGCACACAGATAGGAGGTCACTCAATCGTGGTTATTTAGAGGCAACAGTTGAAGGCTTAGAGAAAATATTCCACTTTTCCCATTCCTCCAAAGCTCTTCCTGGTTGCAGCCCCCTTGTACCCACGAGCTCTGCTCTGTGCTCCTGTAGCAGTGTCTCTGCAAACCAGTCCCATCTCCTCCCTGTCTGTGTGCAGCCCCCTCCTCCTGTCACTTATTTATTTTCTCTTTTCAGTTCTAATACTTATGGTTTCTTTTTCCAGTATGACAGACTTAACCTGCTCAAAGTAAGAATATGTTTTTCCTTTTTCTTTCTTTTCCCCCCCCTCCTCCATTTTACTGCCTCTTGATTTTTACAGTTCTCATCTCCCTCTCAGTGAGTGAAAAAAAAAAAAGATAAAATAGAAGATAGGTTTAAGGGCTGAGGTTGTTTGGGTTTTGGACAAGTCTGTTGAACTTGGTGGAGGGAAAAGATGAGGTTTGAGTATAATTAAGGATGAGGTAGAATTGCAGATGGCAGTATAATTATGGATGTCATGTAATTTTTTTGTGTGGAAGAGCTTAAAGAAGAACCTGCAGAGCTCCTTTATAGACAGGACCCTTGATTTGGGGAAATTCAAATGTGAGGAGGGGAAAAAAAGTAGTTCCTGCAGAGGGGACTAAACCCTGTAGGGCTGTGCTGACACCACAGCATGGCCACCCTGATTTAGTGACAGCAGTGCCTCTGCTGTGTGTGTGCCAATTAGAGTTTGATTGTGAGGGCTTTTTTCCCCCCCCAGGAATCTCTGAATTATGCCTTTTTGCTCATTAAGGCAGACAGATGGCAAAACAAATCTGCAGGAAGAATCACTGCATCTCAGGCCCTGTGCTCCTGAGGACAAGGTGCTGTGTGCCTGGTTCAGATTAATTACCCTGATGCTTTTTTTAGTGTAGCCTGGGTTGCATAAGGCTTTGCTCCATGTCCTACTTGCAGGCAGGGATGGCTTCAACCCAGTCCTTTATGAATGGATCAGGTGCTTTTCCAAGTGTGGAAAGGAGTGGGAAGTTAGAGGATATTCCTCTGGTTGGAGGAAGGAGTGTGAGGTATGAGCCATGCTCTGTGTGCAGTCCCTCAGCTCATCTCCTTTCCCCAGGATTTGGGGGAAAAAAAAGGGGTGTTTGTTCTTCTTTTAAATGTCACATTTCTGTATTTTAGCCTGTGTGCTGTATTACTGTGGGGCTTTGCAGTGGATCCTTCAGCAATGTTGGGATCCACTCCAGGAGTGGGATCCAACAGCGTTTTGTGGCTGGGGTGGCACCCAGGGAGCTTGGAGCAGGAAGATGCAGGGCTGGGAACAGCCTCTGTACCTCCACAGAGATCTCTGCTCCAATCTGACCTCACTGACACCTCTCCTCCTTCCCTGAGTGTCCTTGGTGGGCAGGGAATTCTGTGTCCCTGTGAACATTCCAGGGAATTCCCAGTGAAACTCCCACAGCCTCTGTGGCACAGAACATTTCCCTTCCTATTCCAAAGCCTGGAAAATTCTCCAAGGTCAGAAGCAAGATGGCTTCAAAGGAGGGAAAGGCAGAGAAATATTTGCTTCTGTCCTTGTGTGTCACCCTCAGCTCCCACGGGTGGAAGTGTTTGGGACAGCACAGCTGGAGCTGCCCACCCTGCGTGGGAAAGGCTTCACTGCCATGAGGAAATCCCCCCAAAAAAGGGGGATTCCTGTGTGTCCTGGCGGCTCTGCCCAGTGTCCTGTTGTTGGAAAGCCAGCCTGGCTGGGGTGGGAGTGGGAAGCTCATTTCTTCCTCTCCCTGTGTGCAGGTAAATCTCACCTGCAGCTCAGCACTGCCCAGCGTGGCTTTCCCAGCTGAGCCAGCTCCAGTGTGACGTGTGGCCTGTCCTCTCCAACCATCTGAAATGCCATGAGAAGGACAAAAAAAAACCATAAAAAAATCACATGTGCAGATGATGCAAAACACTGTGCACTGAAATGCTGAAAAAATATAAATCCCAGCCTTTTTTTTTTTCCTTTGCTTAGCTTTTCTAGCGATTTTCTACAGCATTTTTCCTGGCTCTGTGTGTGTGTGTGTCTCCCTTTAAAAATTCAAAATACCCTTGCAACACTTGCCTTTTGTGAGCAAAGCTGTGTCCCTGCCCTCAGCAATGCTTTCAGGGTTATGTGAGTTCTGCCACGTGGCAGAAGTGGAAGAGTGAAGCCCCTGAAGAGGTGGCTGGCAGTGATGATGATGATGATGGTGATGATGGTGTGAGCTCCTCTGTTACTGGCTGGCACTGCAGACAAGGTGACAGCATGTCTGTGTGTGTGTGCATGTGGACATGCACACCTTGGCCTGAACTGTTTCCTGTTCCAGACTCCTGCTGCTGGATTTGTCCCTTGCTCCTGTAACTGGGGATGATAACTGTGTTAGACCACACTGTGAAATCCATTGAGATCTGCTCTTTAATCCCACTTTCACTTCACTAATGATCCAAACCAGACTGGACCTGCTTTCTCTGTCCCTCTTTCCTTTTGATCCTAAGATCTCTGTGCTAACTAATGCTTCTCTTTTATTTTGTCCTTACAGAAAAGCCAGAGTTGGTATAATGTAAGTACTGCCATTTCTCTTGTCCCTGGGTGGCTGTGGGCTGGGGAGGGGGAAGGTGCCAAGGGGCTTTGCAGTGGCACTGGGGCACTCTGACCATTTCCAGCAGGAGGAAATGGCTCAGCACTGGCAAAGGAGGGCTGGCATCCTGAGCAGAGGGATGCCAGAGACACAGAGAGCAGAAGCTTCGTCCTTTTTGGTCACTCTGGTGATGCTCCCCCACATCCTGCACCTCAGCAGGGGCTGGGATGTGGTGACAGGAGGTGACAGACAGAGCTGCCACCCTGCAAACCCTTTACATCTCTCTAGGGTGGTGTGGGGGCCATGGAGGAATCATTTTCCAACCCCAGAGAGACACCAACCACCCTTTGCCTGTGCCTTGGTGCTCCTGTCCTTGTGCCAGCACCAGGGGCCCTGCTCTGGGCACAGAGTCAGTGTCACCTTGGCACGGTGGGGGCCCCACCCTGGAGGCTCTGAAGTGGCCACAGGCAAATGCAGCAGCCACA
>VWYE01003503.1:0-28961 GCA_013398995.1 Alaudala cheleensis
TTCCTACTCTATTTAGTAAGAAGGTGTTCATCCTTCTGTGTTGTTTTCCCAGCTCTGTATTGACAATCTATGAGAGGCTGGACCAGTATTCATAGTACAAGGACATCACCAGTGTGTAAGCCTAAGGACACCTTTCTGTTTCCTTGTCTTGTTCTTTAAGTCAATATTGCAAAAGCCTTCTACATTATTTTCAGTTCATTTGGTGTAAGAGGCATCAGCTCAGAAACTTAAGCCATTGCTAAAATTGAAAGAGTAAATGTAGCTCTGTGGTTTGAAGGACTTATTTTAGTTTTTACTAGGAAGGCTGAGGAGTCATGGTGGGCCCCTGATCTTAAAAACAGAATAGAGTGAAAGTTCATGGGGTTTTTTGTCATTTTGACTTCTACTGAACTGTAAAAATTACAATTCACTGTAGGAATAGGCTTGGTAACTGTTTTATGCTGGGTATCTCACTGTTTATGATCAAATTTCTCCTTAACCATAGTTCCTGCCAGAGATCTAGGTAAATTGTATGTGTGCAGATGTAGCAAATGATTTTTTTTTTCTTGCCTCCAGAAGGACACAGAGGTAGGAATTATGCAATTTATCAACCTCTCTTTGTCAGGATCAGGTTCTTCTCAGTCAAGTCTCGATCTTTTGCTCCCATGATCAGACAATTATTTTCATCGACTCTCTTAATCTTTTCCAGGTCTTTATTAAAGGCAGGAGAGACATGAGATCTGTTTTTTTGAGCAAGATTATGTCCCAGGAAAAGTGAGATTTAAATCTAAGCTCTCAGACTACAAAGACAGCCAGAATCAGTATTGACGCAGGTGTTTGCACATACAGTTTTAATTAAAAGCAGCCTTTAAATAGGATGAAATATTTCAATTAGGACAACTGACTTTTTATGAAAAACAAAACTGGAGAGAATCTTTCTGCCTCCTTCCCCTCTTTCATATCTACACAGATGAAAGTTCCAAGAGAAAAGGTTCAAAGCAGAACACAAGTGAAGCTATGGAAGGCAATGACAGCATTTCTAGCTTCTTTGGAAAAGAGAGAAATACAGCTTGTGTTGAACAATGTCTAGGCCCTGGAAGATAGCAGAAACATACTAAATTATAGCCCTGTGTTTTATATAAGTATGTCCTCCGGCATGAATCAGATGTCAGATCATCCCTAGAAGTGTTTCAATGTTGGCTTTTTCAAAATGGTCCACTTTTCAGTACTGCTGTTTTTCAAATTGATGAAAAAGTTATATTAGGTTTCTTTTTGTACCGGAGAGTTGGCACTGAGCACTTTTACAGTGCGTGGCTAGTCCTCATCTCACTGCAGAAAAGTAATGATTCCAGGATTCCTCTTCATCTACTCTCTTGGGTACAGTCAGTTTTGCATTCACATCTTAGCACACATCAGTAAGATTTGAGACTTCACCAAAGTTGGCTGTTCTCTTTCTAGTTCTGGGTGATAACTTCAAGCTTCTGAAGTTATTCTCAGTTCACAAAGATTGAAATCTGCTTTCATAAACTCTGAGCAATATATGAAAAGTGGGTAGCAGCTACAGCACCTCTAGCACTGCAGTTCTTAAAAAGAATAAAATAAGTACCAAGTACATTGAAGAAGACCCTGACCCCTTTCTTCATGAAGGGATCTGACAGGTAGAGCCAATATTCAGCAGCAGTAAATCAAAAGTACCTGTAAATTCTGGTTATCCTACCAATTACAGTTCATCAGTTTTCAGAACATTTTTTGATGCCTGACCTCTCATGGGCTTTGTGGAATGAACTTTAGTGCAAACATGGACCTTTTTTCAAGGACTAGATCCAGTGAAGCATTTGATCACAGTAAAACAGCACCATCACTGTTATAAATAATTATAATATCAATCTATTTAATACCCAAGAAGCACATAGGGAAAATTTCATAAGTGTGATGAGGCAGGAGACAATGATGATCAGAGAGAAACTGAAAGAAAAGAACAAAAGTCTAGCATTAGAAGAGGGAAATGGAAGGCAAAGTTTGATCAATAGAAATGTTTTTAAAAGATGTGTTAGTAAAAGAGAGGAGCAGTCAATCATAGTAAAAGGTAAAGATAGAGCCATAAGCAATGTACATAACTTACAGTTTTGGTGGTGTGTGGCTTATAGACAGCTTTATACCCTCCTGTGACAATAAAATGTGTTTCCTTTTTTGTTTTAGGAGAGGAAAGCACTCTCAGAATGTGGTGGTTATTAATAAATGTGTTGGCCATTACTTTTTAGACTTCCTAATGCACACTGTAGTAAAAAAAAAAACCAAAAACCATGCAGACCATTCTTAAGCTCTCTGTAATGGCTTTTGTTATTTGGAAATTCTGAAAATGCAGTGACCTATCAACTGAAGGCTTTCTGTTCAAATTATATGATCCCAGCTGGTTACATGAGAAATGGCACCATGCTCACAATCTGTCATTGCTGGTTCCTGCAGTTTCCTGGTCTCTGAATGTCAGTAGCTTCTCCATTCTGTCACAGCTGCAAAATCTTTTCAGGCAGCTGCAATCAGCAACCCAAAAGCTGTATCAGAGAAAGATAAAAGAACAATTCCTTTTAAACTGTTTATCAGTCATATTCTTGTGGTGGGTAATAGGTAATAGAACAAAACTGCATCTACATTTGCAGAGAGATGCAAAATTGCCAGAGAAACTGGTGTTTCCAATTTGAATTTGCAGGAAGGGCAAAGAAAGCAAGCTCCAATGTAGCATGAATAAAAAAGTTATAAATATAGTTTAGAACAGGAGTGTGCTCATTTTAAGGGAGATGGTTGGTAAACTGGGATTTCTTCTAATACACAGTTCTAGTAAAAGCCCCATCAGTACAGTCATATACAGCTAGGTGTTTCTGTGCTCTCACAGAGCCTTACACTTCTCTAGTATTTAATTATAAATTTTGAAAAAATATTAAGTTAGGAGTAGGTAAACAGCTCTCCAGTATCTGATCTCAGCAGGTTGCATTGAAGGGCTTTAAAACCAGAACATTTTCTGTCAGTTACTCCAAATTCTATTTTGAATTTGTTTTGCTAAGAACTATTTTTCTCCACAGATTAAAACAATAATCTTTTAATCTTTTAGAAATACCTCAGTTAAGGTTAAAATGCCAAATGCAAAAAATTAATCACAATGATTTTCCAGTGTTCAATCTCAGGTTGCTGTTTCATGATTTAGTCAAAAATGAGGTGGGAAATTAATTTTGTACTGATCCTCCTCAGTGCCTACTGTGATTCTTCTGCTAATTGCCTAGGGGTATTCATAAAGCATTTACCTGCAAAGAGAATTGGCATTCTCTGCCAGGAACCAGAAAGGTAAACATTAAACAGTACCATGTCAAATGATTAGTTGATTACTTATTTCTGTGAATCTACTCCTTTGAAAGAACACAGAAAATTAGTAAAAAGAACCTAAGCAACAAAATAATTTCTAAGGCATATAAATCTGAGAAGCTTGTCAGGATATATGAAATGTGTATCTTGATGCATAATAAAAACTAACCATAGACATAAAGTTTTAAATAGGATAGTGAGTGTCACAAAATCTCCTTCAGTCGTCAGCAGTTACCCACGTTTGGAAAAGGACTGGATAAAATCTTCCATAGACTAAAACTAGATGTAGGAGCCCCTACAGATCTATATCTATAGATATTTGACAAGAAACTCCAGTGAAATCACTACAGTCTGGTGTAACAGAAAGTTGTGCCAGTTTGGATCCTTCTGTAGTGTTCTGTCAAGTACTCAATTCTCTGTAAAACAGAATGTCTTCCTCTGTCTCTTACTGAAGAACTAAATCCTGTCCTTATCAAAATGACACCAAAATTTTAAGGCGTTAAAGGTTTGATAATTCAGGGTCCTGAGGTTGTATTACTTTTTATCCTTTGCTCTTGCTCCTGCTGTAATGTGCTGCTACCTGAGTCACTCTGGAGAGATTTAACAGTCTATAGCTGCAGACATGGTACTGAAATCTCTGTATGCTAATTTTAACATCTCTAAATTGTCTCTGAGTGATTTGAGGTTTCATTGTAAGATACACTGAATCCAAGGCCGTGTTCCACATCTGGCAGAATTGCTTAAAGCTAAGCTTACACTGAAATGTCTTTTTCTTTTAACTAGTATGCATTTCTGAATATTAAAGTTTTCTGTTTCATGTGTTATCCTTCTGATATTCATACATACAGAAACAAATGTATTTTCTTAAGATGATTTTCTCAAAAATTATATCAGGAAAAACTAAATACACAGTGTGTTATCAGAAGAGAGCAAACAGAGTGAACGAGCCGTATATTAAGTGTGATGACAAAATTCTAATCAAAACTCTTACAAACAGAAAAGAGGAAATTATATCATCTTATACTTTGCTGAAGTTCATAGTAATGTTACTGCATAAATACAGAAGAAAAAAATGCTTTAATGAGCCAGAAAATATCAGACCAAAAACCAGGGCTGTCAGAAGATTAAAGAAAAGTCTTTGCAGGTGTTGTAAGCCTTTACATACCTCTTCTTACACCTTAAGCCTAAGAGAATTTCTGCTCAACATACAGAAACATCCAAGGAAGGCCTTCACACTTAATCAGATTCATTTTTTAAAGCTTCTATTCAATTGAAATGTCTTTTGACAACCCTTATACGCTTGTACTTTCATCTTGTATGCTCAAGTCTGTTTTGTGGTTATTTTGTTCAACCTGGAAACCTGAATGTATCCATTAACTTAATCCATGTACTAGCATGATTTGAGATAGATGGATATAGATATATAAAGTTTCTTAGTTTTGAACAGAATAAACAAATTTGTGCTGAGAAACAGTGATTCCATGTGATTGTATAGTTTTAGTTCAATAAACAAAAAAGTAACTTACTAAGATGGTCAAAAGAGTTTTTGGACTTAATAGGGAATTTCTGAATTTTAGAATAGTACTGTCAATCTAGTCCTTAAAAAGTCCCATGGTAAATAAAAATTGGAAAATATAATTCATAAGTTAATATTAATTAATCTTTTCCAATTTTTAAAGTTTTCATTCTCTTTGAGAGTTCATTGAGAATGTCTTAACAGAAAACTGCCCTGAGACAGAGATAGCAAAACCAATACACTGAGTGCTTTTTCAATGCACCCAGAGATAGAAGATCTCTTAAAGGATGCATAGCAATTTCTGCCAGAGGATTCCAAGGTAGAGAACAAATGCTTCTGAATTACCACTTGCCCTAGAAAGTTTGTCTTTGACACTCTCTACCATTGTGTTATTAATCTTTTCGACTGACTTCCTTCTTGTTCCAGACATATATTACTTTTCTTACTTGTTTTCTTATCTTCTTACTATTTTTTTCCTGTCACTGGTCTCATTTTCTTTTTATATTAATGGGCAGAAATTTTATCTACAGTTCTTTGGCAGCAGTCTTTCATTTTTGCAGGCCTCATTCTTTTATCTTAATTACCTGTGGCTTAGTTTTTTGATTGTCTACCAGTTCTTCCTTCATGTTCATCTATATCTACAGTACATTAAATAAAAAAATGGCAATAAGAATTCCCTGCTTTTGTTTATTCAATCCTCTTTTTTGAGACTAGGCTCCTTCTGTTATCATTAAAACATGCTGATGATTAAAAAACATTCCATGTTGTAACCCTCTGTGTGAATAGCTCTCATTCTGAAGGCTGTCTGCTACTGATAAGTAACAACGTTTTTGAGCAATCTATGCCCAGTACTTGGGGCAAAGGACAAACAAGAGAAAGAAAATACAAAGCCCTTCTTTTCCCTCAATATATAGTTCAGTCCTGAAATTACTATAATTAAAAAAGTCATTGAACTTGCTTTTATGTTTGCTTGTTTATATGCTCCCACGTACATTACAGGCACACTTTTAATGAATTGGTCTCTGATGTTTTATAATCAACACTATTTTGTATATAGTCATCAGAACTCCATTTTATTTGCAGGGTCTTTTATCAAACTAATTTCTCATCAAATTGCATCCTCAAATTCTACTATACTAAAGATAATAGAATTGTAAAGATGTAATTTAAAGTCTATTTTGGGAATAGTCAGCTTCCATAGAAGTTGCCCAAGGAAATGCTTGACCTGCAGAAACTTTATTACTAGTGATTTTGTTCTTTTTCTTGATTAGGTATCAAGCTGACTTTCAGATCCTGACCTCTTTCCACCAAGAAAATAATTTTCTTACGAGCTTTTGAAAAATCATGCACCACCAGACACAGAATTTACAAGATAATTTAGCCATATGTTTTTGAAGAATATTTTTTTTCTTTTTAAATCAACCTTAATAGAATGGCAAATACAGCTTGTATGATGCTTCAGGCAGGACTAGAATAATAATGAATGCTATGAAATTAGAAAAAAACCCTAAGTGTGGCCATTGTTTTTCAGCATTCTGCAAAGACTTTTTTCTTTTTGCTGGTAAAAACACTTGGAAATATTAAATGGATATCGTTGGATCTGGTTTGCTGTTTCTCCATCTCCTCATACTAGTATCTTAGCAAGCATATTTGCTCAACTCAGAATTTTTAAGAGGCAATTTTTAAAATGCATTAAAAATAATTAATTCTTCTAAATGGCAATGCTTTGAGCAAATTATTTATCTCAATAATAATAATAATGTGTTGTAGATTTTGTTAAAATCTTGGACCTATACTGTTCTGGAGTCTATATTTCTTCAATTAAATTTAAGTCCCTCTGTTATAATGGGCTAAGGTGATCTTTAACCCAAATATTTAATGTAATGCCATAGTTCTCAAGTCCACTTACAGGTTGCAGATATGTGGTATAAAATTTCCGTGAGGTTCTAAATAGCTTTAAATATTTCATGTCTGCATTTAGCTGACTGTGTTTTGAGGATGAGTACAGAACTGGGATAGAAGCAATCAGGAACCCCTTACTGCAGTCTCCTCAGTGACTTGAGCCAGAGCTGTTCTAAGGGCCTCAATTGCCTGCTGAAGTGAGAGGTGTTGCACAGATCTTTTGAGTTTAATGTTGTCAGTGGACTGAGAAAAGGGAGAGAAAGCCAAAACAGATTTGGGGTTTCCCACTAACTGCTTCCTGGATCTGTACAATAACCTAAACCAAATTTCCATTTCATGATTCAGTGTTGTAGTTTTTTTTTCTGTAGAAGTAAAGCATGGTGAATATCTGGCTTGTAATACTATTAACTATGTCTTCCAATTCCAGAGGTAGAGTTGCTGGTCCCTGTCATGTGGACACTGTCTACCTATTCAGGGAATTTCAGTTTTACTTCTGCAAGATAAGAAGTTACACAGTCTTAGATTTTGTCCTATTATTCAGTGTTTTGGGGAGGCATATCTATATATCTATATCTATAACTATATCTATATATATATATACTATACTAATGTATAGAACCAGGAGACAAACATCACAAACATCAGAGTTCCAATATTCCTATGACTTGATCAAATAATGTTGTTGAACTGATATCACAAAAAAGGGTGTGTCAAGATCCCATCTAGAGTGTGATCATCAGTGGAAAACACATATTTTCAAATTCACACTTACAAACCAAGCATCCCAAGTGCAAGTTTTCAATGACAATTTCAGATCCTAATGCTCTTACCCTGGAGAAATAAGACAGGTAGTTCTGTTCCTTCCTAAAGCAATTTCTAGTTTCTAATGGGAATTTATTCGTTTCTAAAGAATTTGTTACAGTTTACTTCTAGTGTGACTTATATCTTTGTTGTTTTATTTTCTTTCTGATAATTACTGAATGTGTTTTGTGTGTGCTGCTAACCTTGGTCTGTATTTGTTTGCTCTGAATTGTCTCAACCCTGACATACAGCAAAAACTAGAGGAGAGAAAGTAGCAAGCTTATTTTTTCCCTTAGTATATTTCACACAAAAACATTTTTGTTTTTCCAGTTGAATAAAAGATATATCTCAATTCACTTTGCACTGGAATGAGAAACTTGAGACAAAAATACAGGCTCTGCTGAAGGAATACCTAGAGTCAAACATGGGGGAAGACCTTTGCCACTGTATGCCAAGACCTCTAACTTTTTTCCTTCTAAGTGAGGCCTGCAATTTTTTTTCGTCCACAGTCTAGTAAAGAGTTCACTGAATTAAAATTCAGGTACAGGACTTGATTTTTGTGTAAACTTTGAGAAGGTATTTCTTTATCCTCTGTAGCCATGTGGCTTTAGGGGATTATCCCCTGAAAACTGCTGTAGTAAAAACTGTTACTGTCTTTGTTTCACTACAGTCTTACTATAATGTGGCTTTAATGTAAATATTTCAAATAACTGACTCTGAAATAAAGAAGGGATGAATTAAATTTACTTTGAAATAAATTTTTCATTTTAAAAAAATTGTTTATTTTAAATCGAAGGCATCTTTTGTACCTAGATATTTCTTGTTAAATACAGAATTCATAGATCTGCTTTCTTGCCTCTACAATGAGAAATATAATTTCAGGAAAACACTTGTCTGAAATTCCTTGATTTGAATTTATCGCTAACGCACAGATATCAAATAATAATTATAGTAATAATAACAATAATAATCAGTTTTTAAAAAAATTAACAAAAGGTCCTGGAAAGGTCAGTATCCAAATGAGGAAAATGAAAATGGGGAAGGGCTTAGAGGGGAAGCCACATGAGGCAGGCACTAATATCTTCTCTCTGGTGGCCAGTGACAGGATCCAAGGGAATGGCCTAAAGTAGTGTCAGGTGAGGTTTAGGCTGGATATTAGAAAAAGGTTTTTCACCCAGAGGGTGGTTGGGCAACAGGCTCCCCAGGGAAGTGATCACTCAGGCACATGGTGTGATTCTTGGAGCTGTCCTGTGCAGGGACAGCATTTGGACTTCAATTATCCTTGTGGGTTCCTCGCAACTCAGGCTGTTCTGTGATTCTATGAATGATTTGATTTTACTACTTGAATTTACAACTTGACTACATTAATTTAACTTTGGGGAAAAAAAAAAAGAAAAAAAATATGCTTTTCAAATGGTTTTACATGTTCCCATCAGCTGATAGTATAGTTTTCTCAGCTGAGTACATATTATGTTAGATCATTTTGTGCACAGGTGTGTCCAGGCAGTTCAATAAAATCCTGCTGTTATTAAAAAAAAAAAAAAATCAGCCTGCTTGGGTTCCCAAAAGGAGGCTAAGGGAATGACAAGTGATTATGTTGTGCCAAGAAATGTTCAACCAAGAGCAGCAGCTCTCTGTGTTTGTGATGCAGGCATCTGTCCTGTGACATCAATTCTAGACTGACTGCAATGCAACATCCTTCATTATGTTGCATCTAATGTGGCACAGTCCTAGCTTTAATATCCTTACCAGTGTAATGGCTGCACAGAGTTTAATTCTTGATGGCTTTCCCTAAATGTGAACAGGAAACAAATGCTTGGTGAGTGGCTGTATATCATTTAGTCATTTCCATGCAGAAAACAGTCATTTGAGCTAGATTTAAAATTAGAGCAGTCACAGATTTGGGCACTTACAGAATTTCCCCTTTACCCATAATGGAGAAGAATAATGAATTTCAGTACAAATTGCAAAGGCTAAAAATATCACTTTGTGCTATGAAAATTGTGTTGTTATATATCACCTCCCCTTTTCACTGACATTTTCAATCAACTTGGCAGCTTTTACTGGTAGATAATTTGATGAAAGCTTTGCACTGAGTAAGGCTTTTTGCTCAATTGTATACAGCAAAACTACTGCTTGTGTCGGGACCAATTAATAATGCTGAGCATGCTTTCATACATGTAGGAAGTTACTACAAACAGTTCTTCCATGAAACACCAGGATCCATAAGAATAATGTTAGCAGTAGGGACTAATAGCATCCTTTGTGGCTGGTATAAAGATGTTACAGTAGCCAGCTGATAAAGTTGATGACAAATGACAAATTTCTGATACGTTATGATACCTGTGGACTACTGGCAACCTATTTAAAGCTTCCTTTCTCATGCTTGTTGTTAACTATCAATAAAAACTGCAAAACTATATATAGATATTAGTCCATGCTAACATTTCTCCCTGCTTCTCACCCTCAAGAAAAAGGGGTCCTGGCAGTTAAGACATTTGACATTTTAAAGTTTTATCCATTTTCTCATTTTGTAACATTTTTCTCCTTGAGACTATAAATGCTTGTGATTTTCATGACATTTACAATTCAAATAACATATCATTAAAAACTATGGGTAAAAATATCTGATGAGGAGAATATGAAATGCACAGGAGCTTTTCCTTATAATGACAGAATCCCAATTTCCAAATAGCTGTTTCTGAAGTTGGTATTATTGGACACCCACAGGATCTTCCTCTATTTTGTTTACTGGACATGATATGCCACCTGGGAAGTGCAAATACAGCTGTAGAGTCCACCTCGACTGCAGGATCTGAGCAGCTGAAAGTTAAAGTAATGAAAAAATTAATGCAGCAGATACTTGTGTAATTTGAGAAAAATGTTTGCTGTTTCATCTGCTTCCATTCTCCCCAATCCTTTCATTTTAGATATTAATATTTTCTCAGAAGTTATAGAAAACTCCTTTGTTGCTGTGTTAGATAATTTATTACTAACCATTTTTTTCCTTCAATGATTTACAAATTTACCTTTACCCCACAAGGGTATAAACTACACATTATATTTGCCAGGGGAAAATCCTACCCATGAACAGGTTTGCTTTATTTTTAATTTTGTGATATCTGTAGCACAGCAGATCTACCACAGGAATTGTTAATTAATTCTTGATTATTTTATAATTCAGTGTTATATATTTCATGCTCTACAGCTACAGTCTATATGGAGAACAAATTTAAAAGACAGACAGTAAAGTTCATTTTATGCTCAATTCTGTGTTTTAGCTATTTATTATGAGTTAAACATTTTAAATCATTATTCATTCAGAAGATTTCTCATGATCCTGAACTGTAATCAACAGATTCATTGATAAGACCTTGTAGGATTCATTCAATTCCTAATTCTTTTCACTAACTCTGATTAATGTGCATTGTTTTACTGCTTTACTGTTAGGCTTGTCTTTAAGTAGCTAGTGGATTAGCTGCGTATTTTTCATGTTTGCGTTAATTTAATTATTTTAGCTAGAAACCCCTTTCTACTAGCAAAAAGGAATAGCACTATTTTTACTGATTTTTCATTCATATTCACTACCTAAACTGAGAAAATGACACTCATGGTATTTTCTTTTTTTAAAGTATATTTTTGGCCAAAAAAAAAAGTTTGGACAGGCTTTGTTTGTTTTCTTTAAATAAAAAAAACAATTGTGTATATCAATAATTGATAAACTTTTTCCAAGACATTTTTAACAACCCATGGAGAAATTAGACTTCCATAAAGATGTATTAGAAAAAGAGAAAAACTATGCAATACAGTCTATTCCACAAGAATTGCTCAGGTAATAAGTATAAATTCATGGTGTCTGGCAGTGCAGTCTTTTTTTTTTTATTTTATTCATTTAAAAAAAATCTGATTTGGGTCTCATGGGTTGTATTGGTGGCTGGGGTAGGGGCATGATTGAATGCACTCTTAGATGTGTCATGCTTCATAGGGGAAAAAGGAGTAGATGAATGGATCCTCATACAAATGATGATATCTGAGGACTGTCAAGTGAAATCCTAGAGTGTACAAGCCAATGATTCATCTGCCTTACTAAGGTTCTCAGAAAAGACAATATCAATCATTTCTCAGTGAAAACATCACTTGTTTCTGTTTTCAGTCCCTGCTTCTGATCTGTTGACTTCATAAAAGTAATTTTAACATGTCCCTTTCTCCATCTATAGAATGTGTGCCTAATATATTAGATCTTGCCAGCAAAGAGGTTTGAGATCTAGTAATAGAAAAGTACAATACAGTAACTTGTCATTGCATATCTCTTTGTCAAAGGAAAGTGCTTGGAAGGAAAGCATTACCTATAAAAAAACCTTCTGATCTTCTTTTTCACTGCAGTTGATGAGTCTGTGACTATTCTTATAAGTACCGCCCCAAAGGAGATATCGAGGAAATCAGTATTCCAGTGACTGTGATCCATGTGATAACTGGTTCCATTATTGAAGTCACAGTGCTGGGTTCAGAACAGAATAGAGTCACAGAATCAGTAATAGATATTCTGGCTTGGAAGGAAACTTTAAAAGGTCTAACCTCCTTGCAATGAGCAGGGACATTTTCCACTAGATCAGGATACTTAGAGCTCCATTCAACCTGATTTTGAATGTTTGTAGGGATGGAATATCTACCACTTCTCTGGGAAACACAGTACAGTGTTTCACTGCTGCCACTGTAAAAAATTTCTTCCTTGTAACCAGTCTGTGTGCCCTCTTTTAGTTTAAAATCATCACCTCTTGTCTAACTGCTAGAAGCCCTATTAAAAAGTTTGTCCCTATCTTTCTTAGAAGTCCCCTTTAAGTATTGAAAAGCCACAACAAAATCTCCCCAGAGCTTTGTTTTCTCCAGGCAGAGAACAGAGATATTTTTCTATCTCTAACTTCCAGGATGTCCAGAAGTTGTCAGAACATCATATTCTTAATGATTCTTGCTTTGTGGGAGCTTATATCAGATACCGCACGAGAGGGTTGGAGTAAATCTGTTCATGTTCTTAATTCCTTAGGATTTTTAATATGTAAATAGCTATTTTTTTCAACCTTTGAGAGATAGAAAACACAGAGCCCCTTTGCCGCCAGGAGAGAAGAAAGGAACACCACAGCATGCCACTTAGACTTTGGATTTAGTGAGGGGACAGAAAAAAGAAAACTTTGTGCACATCCACAGATACACTATTAACTGAGAGCCATCTCTCCTGCTGTGATGAGCAAGGCTATGAGTATGCTTTGTCACCCTCTGTGTATCTGTGAGGAGACTTCACTTAAGTATTTTAAAATGAGTATATTTGAGACAAATTTGAAACAAAATAATAAGCATTAAATGAAGGAGAAATTAAGTTTTCTGTGCAAATAAGTAACAAATTGAGCAACACAAGCATTCTAGACTTGATAATGCTACTATAACATCATATCTTAAACAAACGTAAGCCTTTTGATTGGAAATAAGGCTGAAACTAATATATCCACTTTTTTGTTATTATTTTCCAGATCACATATTCACAGCATTTGGGAAACTTTCACAATTCATGAAATTCATTCTGAATTAAATTATTCTTGTTCTGTTATAAAAGCATTAGAAGATTGTCAGGCTCCGAGAGGAGCAATGTGTATTAGGGTGCTTTACATTGTGATACTCCCAGCCAGGTGTTCTTTGAGAATAATACATATTTTGCATGTTAATTCCAAAACATTCAGAGCTGTACTGCTGTAAAGAGAGAACACATTATGTATCCAGTGGACTTTGTATTAGCAAAATGAAAAATCATGCCTTTATATTCAAAACAACCAAAACAACATATTCCAAAATTCTGACTTTTCAGGTAAAAACAGCTTGTTGTTACACTAGAGGTGCATATGTCAGGTGTGGATAAACCCTATGATATGATAGAGTGGAGATATATGTGTATATGTGTGTGTGTGTGTGTATACTGTAGAAAAAATTATTATGGAACAGAAATTGAAAACTGCTTTAAAGATGCTTGCAAATGACTGTAGGGTTAATAAATCTGTTTTCAGATTAATTAAATTTAACATGCATATTGTTTCAGCAATCTGAAAGTACATGTGTAACATTCACTTGCGTATTTTGCATCCATAACGTTATTATTTTATTTTAATCTAGATAAAGTAGCACAAGTTTAAAGGTAAATGATATTAAATTCTTAAGCTTTTAGATAAGATGCTAAAAAATATTTTAGAGAGTACACTTTTTTTGCATGCAATTTACTAGTGAATTTACATCCATGTCCTCTTCGGGTGTCCTGTTAGTATCAGAAAAATTGATACAAAATAGCCATATTTTGCTTATAGTCTCAATACCAATAGCTTTACATTTTTGTGTTGCATTTTATTACCTATTTTCTTCATGCTATACCATGCTTACTCTTCATTATTCAGTCTTTTTATTTATGTCTATTTATTACATTTGATTGCATCAGTTGACTTTTGTAACTTGATTAATAGATGAATTCTGAACCTTTAAACAAAGATTTTTTTCTCTGCTAATGCGTATTTCATCTCCAGATTAAGTTAACTGTTAAAAGTTCATTTTGCATTACAAAGGATTTGATTTTATTCATTTATTCACAGAAATTCAAATGTAAATAGATTTTAAATGTAAATAGCTTGTAAGATACATTTGGCTATGCCTTATCTTGCCTATAAGATCTTTCTTTTAAAACTAGAGAATAAAAACAAAAAAACCAAACAAATAAAAATCCAGAACTTTTTTTCCCCAAGAAATCTAATACATTATTTCTGTATTTGTCTTGAAAAAAATATCACCCACGGTGATTTGGCAAATTTTCCTACTACAATTAAAAAGGAAATGGTGTTCTTACTGCAGACTTTTACACCTTTTACATAAGTCCTACTCAGATTTCTCTGATATACTCTTGGTTTTTTGCAGTGCTTTCTAAAATCCATTAGTGAGTTACAATGACTGGTCAGGCAGAATAGATTCTCCCAGCAGTCAGCCTTTGTCACCTTGCTAAAGCAAAGGAAGCAAGAGATCTGACCTTGTGCCATAAATAAAATGTAAAAAGTGGGATGCTGAGGTTAACATCAGTTCAGTTCATCTTCGTTGTCAAGAACGGCTTGAGTTTTTCAAGGTAGGCATGCCTAGCTCAGTGTGGGTGTGTAAAGGGTATGCTTTTGGTGACAGAAAGCTTTTTTGATGTTACAGTGATTGCAGGGACTTCTGTAAGCATCCAGCATTCCCTCTTTTTAGAGTTATTTCAGTTTAAAGTTAGATCAAGAGTGCTGAAACTACCTGTGCTTAACTCTTCCTCAGGGTTTGCTGAATTTAAGAAAAACGTAAAATGTAGTGCCTCTCATGTGATTGCTGCTATCATTTCTTCCCTCAAGGATACAATCATAGGATTTATGAGTGTCTGTAATGTCTCCTGCCTCATTGTCTCCTGTGACTGTGATACAGCTACAGTCAAGCAAAAAAATTCCTGAACCAGTCAGGCTTAGGAAAGTGAAAAAACATTTAGCAGGGAAAAATAGGAATAGAAATTTCTGTCGGAAAATTTTGCAGACTTAAACTTGGAAAAAGCAGTCATTTTGCAAGACTTACAGATGATGGGTAAATCTACAAGCTTAATGGGAAGTCTAGGGGCTGGATAAAAGAGTCACTATGGATTCCCAAACAGGTCTTTGGGATTTTTACAATATGTTGTAAACATGACACAGTTGCACAGGGTGGCGGGGGGCTAGACTAGAGAGAGCTGTGATTTGTGAGTTTCGGTAAACCATGGAAAGATGGGGATGCAATAATTCCAGCATTTAGCTGAGGGAATGGATTTATATAGGTTGAAGTGTTGAACGTTTATGTAGAAGAGAAAAATTGCTAAGAGAAAAGAGTCAGACTAGAAGTAGAGATACCATAATGAAAAGTTCAATAAAAGATAAATCCTGATCTCGTAGGAAAACAAAACAAGTTTTGTAGTTGTTTAGATATTTGGGGTTTAATTTGTTGTAGGGATTTTTTCATTAAGAAATGAAAACAACCCCAAAAAACTTGTAACAGGATACACTGTAGTAGAGGACACATTTTCTCCTCTTCCTAAATCCCTCTCCTATATATTTTTGCTTCTTTAGCTGCTTGCTTTAGATTTTAGTGGCAACTGTCTTGAAGTGTGAAACTTGGAGGATACAACTCAATTAACTGACATGGTACAGTTACTTTTTCTTTTTCCTGTAGTGTGTGCAGTTTCTTAAGTGAGATTGGCATTTTACAGACATGTGGAAACATGGTCCATTTCCCCACAGAGCTGGAAGAAAATGTGTCAGCACACAGAAGAGATCAGCAAACTTAGTACAGACAGGAAAAGGAAAGTGAGATTTCCAGGAAGGATAGTGTTATGACCAGCCGTAGAAGGTGAGGGTAATGCAGGTTGCTGTTAGTAGATACCTTGGGGCATATTAGAGTGAAAGGACATTCAATGATCATGTTTGTAAATAAATATATATATGTATATATATATATATGTGTGTGTATATATATATATATCTGTAGTGTTTATTTTAGAGCAATTTGGTTGCAATAGAAATCAGGTATGTAGTCATTTTGGTTGTTATTATTATCTTTAGTAAGATAGCAACATAAAAGCATAAAAATACCACTTTAGAAAATGTATCAGGGAAAAAAGAGAAAGAAAGGATAAGAATAGAAAAATACCACTACCCATGGATCTGTGATAAGACTTGATCGTTGAAAAGTGATAGTCATAGTCTTTTTGATATGAAGGCCATGGTCTTATCTGTGGAGGGCAGGGAAGCCCATGAAATATAGAATTCAATACACTCAGGCTCAGTGAGATCACCCAGGTACCACGTGTGAGGGAAGAAGCTCTAAGTCCTCTGGTGGAAGGCTTCAGAAATGAGTCTGAGGGTCTTTTATGGGTTATGACACCTTCTATGACATGACAGCTGCCTCTCAGGTCAGCTCAGGTGAGCCAGTTATGTCCCATTAGAAGGGATGAACAATGTCAGGCTTACATGCAAATGTGAATGTTCTGTGTGAATGTGACCTTCCCCAAGGAGGGAAATGGAGTGTGAGGGACAACAGTTGACGTGATAAAAGCACTATCCCATCCTCCTCACAGGATCTGCTGCTTAGCTGCCTAAAAGCCTACCTTGTCACCTTTGCTGGTGGGTGTTCACCACTCTGCCATATGCAAATCAGGGGCTTGCTGCTACACACTCATAAACTCACCTGCTCCCCTTGGGGAGTGCAAACCTGCCCTCAGAAAACCACCCTGCCACATCCACAAGTGGAGTTTTGAGTCATTAAGCATCAACATTTAAGTCTCTCACAGACCAGCATGATTTTTCAGTTCCTCACTCTGTATCCTGGTCATGAAAATAACTTGACAATTGGCAACATGGCTTTAAAGCATGTTGTTATATCAAGAACATGCTTCTCAGCTGGACAATTACACTAAAGTAAAATGGATTTCTTTTTCCCTCCTATGGATGTGCACATCATTCTTTGTAAAAGTCCTTCAGGTTGAAAAAAAAATGATGGGCGTATCAATGACAGAATTTGATTTCCTCCTATTTCTTCACTGCAAAAACTATGCTTTTCCTCACAACCTGTCATGATCATAATGACCATGCTCAAAGCTTTACTTAATTTCCACAAGAAAATAGTCTTTGTCTAATACAAATAAAGGTTGTGTACATGTGAGAATAAGTTTGCAACACATTTTTTTTCATTAATATTGTGGGAAGTAGCCCGGCTGATTTTTTACTCCTTTGCTCAACTGCAAAGTTATGATTTATTTCTCTAGTTTTTCTGATAGATGTAGATGAGTGTCCATCAAAAGATTTGTGTTCAAAATGCAAACAGTGATGAATAAAAGAGAGCTGCTGCTATTACAATTGCAATCAACTCAACCTGGTTTTTCTAAGAATTTCAATTTACTGACTAATATGATTATTGAAACATGGTTTAAGCAATTGAAGAGATTTAGATTTCATTTTATCCCTACCAGAATGGCTTGAACAGTGAAATTTTACACTTTGCAACTATGAAACCTCTCCACATGCATGTTTCTTATGTCTCCTGAGGTGTGTGAACAGCCTACTGGCAGCAGTGCTTTATTATTGTTTTCAACCCCGTATCCTGATGCAGTTGTAAGAGCTTGCTGTTACACTCCTTCAATCAAGCCATATATTCTGTAACACTGATCTAGATTAGCTATTTCAGGGGTCTCGTCCCTGCAAGCTTTCTACAAACTCATTCAATGTAGTAAAAGACAATTTGCTTTGTAAAACTGAGAAACAAAGGGGCCAAAAACCAGTGTTAGCAAAAGTGAGAAGGGGAATGCAAGGCTATGGGATGTGGATGGTGTTGTAATTATCAGTTGTGAGGTTTTTCCTGCTGCACGTCCCTTTTTACACACGGACAATTAGTGGTGTCTGTCTCTATAGCAGAGTCCTGCTTGAGCTTACCTAACACTGAAAACAGAAAGTTCCTCAACTAAAGCCACCTTTATGAGGTTAATTTCTTTTCTGTGCCTGTGTTCATCTTGGGTTGTAGTTTCATCTCTCTGATATTGCTCTGCATACAGTCTTCCATGAAGTCACATTTATTTATCCTGAATATTGATCACATATTTACTAAGGCTGACAGTTGTTCACTAAGACAGAAGAAGTTTGTGCCGTCAAATGAGACTGTTGATCCACATGACCCAGGCAGAAACTAGGACAGTTGACTGAATGTTGGTTCTGTATACCATTCTAATTGTGAGTAGCTCAGATAGGTTCATGAAACATTTTTTTTTAGCTCAAGGATTCTTTTAGATTTAGTGGGGCCTAGCTTTTTAGTTCTATATGTTTGATTTAGTTCTATGTATTTATACAAATAGTAGTCAACTAATACTTAACTACTATGGTAGTCTAACAAATAAAGTAGATTGATTGAACAGATTTATTTCTGAATGTCAGAGATCTAGTAAGACAAGATATTGAGCCTGTGATATCTTAGGACACTGCTGAGATTCTTCAATGTAAATGGAAAAACTTCAGAATGCATTCTGGGTTAGATTGCATGGAAATATGATAGACCTGGCTTGGATGTGTTACTGAGGAAAACATCAGGGGGATGTTTCAATGTTACAGGGGAGAACATTGAAAACCTCAGATGTCAATTATTAAAAATGCTGAATTTTAATGGTACATCATCACTGAGATGAACTAAGTATAGAAACTAAAGACTTCCAAGTGGAACTCAGTCTTTCTGTATTATGTGTCTGTCTCAAGAACATTTCTGATTAGAAAAGTTCAGAAATAGGAGGTTGGAAATGGAAACTGGAAACTTTTCTACCATGAATACCAGGTTGGATTTGAATGTCCCAGAAATTTAATATCTTCTCTTTATTTTCTGTTTCCCAGACCTAAGTGTTCCTACAAGACCCCTGCATGATTTGCAATATTAGCTGAAATCATAAACAGAGACAATGATTCAGTGCCCTGTGTAGCTCTAAAACATCAATGGCACTCTTGATACTATAGTCATGATGCACTGCACAGAGTCAATCCATTTGCATGACAGTTGTAGACCTCCTATACTGAGATTTAATCTGTTTTCCATTTCAACTCTGAGAATCACTAGAGAATATCTAGGAAGGGTGACAGCTCTCAATTTCCATAGATATCTCTTCACTGAGATGCTTGTGGTTTTCATTTCTCTATTATAAAAATCTATTTATGGGGTAGCCTTGTGTATATTAACAAAGAACACATATTGCACCATCAACATTTAATCAAGACATTCCAAATAGAAAATAGGATCCTGCTTAAAGGATTTTCAGTTTTGTATTTAATTATACTTAAGGTCTAAACTAAGTGGACTCTGTAATTTTTCTAGGACCTCTAGGAATAAAAGGAAAGAATTTGAAGACTGAGATTCATGGACAGAGATTCAGCTCAAATTTGCAAAGTAAATGAGGGTATTGCTAACAGTTGCAGGTGACTGAAATGTGGTTAGTACTGATTATAGTGAGAATATAGAATGTCTGTAGTTTCATTTGGACATTTACATCTTGAACTGGATCCTATCCGTAATGTATTTCTTATCTCTTGTGAAAAAGCTCTCAGAGATTTTGAAATCTCTGTCAAGTGAGGTGACCTCAAGGCCCACTGGACACTTGTTGGGGATGATGAAACAGGACAGCCTTATAATTATGCTTGGCAAAAAGACTGTGATAATATAAACCTATAAGCAGAGTAGAAATTAGGGCTAACTTTGACATCTAAAATGCCAGGCAAGCTACTTTCTGAGTAACTGGAAAGACAAAGGCTTAGCCCAGCAAGAGGAGAATCCCTACGATTAAACAATACCCTAAGTAAAGAAAGCTGAAAAGTCCAAAGGTTGAAGGGACCCTGCTAACGTGGCCCAGGAAAAAAAAGAGTTTTGGGAGGTAGGTTTTAAGGTTTAAAGTGTAACATTATATGGAAATGTAGTAATTCTTATAGACTGTAGGTAAATTGTATGGGATTCATGTCTGGTACTGATTGGTAATTGTATATTGTAACATTCAACACAGAAAAAGATATAATGTATTGTAACAAGAACTAGGGACACTCACACACACACACACACACACAGAGACACTCACAGACACAGATTCACACACACACACCCATAAGCTCCTGCTCACTTGCTCTTTCTCTCTTTCTCTCTCTCACTCTCTCTTTCTTTCTCTAGCTGTGGCTGGCAGCTTGAGTAAGCCCCCCCCTTTGTTACCCACGACCCTTGCAATAAACTGCATGTTCAAAGAGCTGGCTGGGCTCTAAAGATCTCTTGTTACTGTCCCAGAACCACACTGGCATTCCTACAGACACTGTCATTTTAAAGAGTGTTTCACCACATTTCCAACAAATGTAATAGCCAAAAATGGAACCTCCACCATGCATAGTGCCTTGAAAAACCATGGCAGCTACAAGAGAACTAACAGCTCTTTCAGAAATACTAATAGATATTTGATACTCTGATCTGTTAAGTTAAGAAATAACTGTTAGTTTTATGCAAGCTACACATTTAAAAGTCATGCAGGGAAGGATCACCTTTTTAAAAATACATTTGGTATCCTTTAGAGTAAACTTTGAGGGTAGGGGGTAGAGATAAACTGACAGGTGTACTTTTAATTACTGACTTGCAATTTACATATATAATTATATTGGAGCTTGGTATGGATCAACCTCATTTATTGCATGAAATAGAACTTGCACCCCTTAAAATACTGGCAATGAATAAAAAGGGGTCATGGCCTTGCAAGGCTTCCTTCTCCAGGTGATCTAGCAGATCCAGTCAATCTGTTCTTGCTGTTCTGGCCAAGCACCACCTCCATGAATCCAAAGTTAACCAGTGTCCTTCATAACAGTTCCTTGCCCTTGCCTTTTTTGACATGGTCTGTAATGTTCTAGTATGTCATTTAAGTGTGATGTTTTAAACTGACAGCATGTGGTAGCTATTGTATATCTTGTTTTATTTTCTGCTAAGTCTTCCAATGCCATTTTCCTTAACACGTGGTGCAACCTATGAAGTGACAGAATTATTAGCTAATGTTTGTCACCTTCTTAAGCTCAGGTATTATATTGGACTTAATACATGTATTAAAAGCTTCTGAATAGCGATTCACACCATTAAATGCCTCTCAAATTGCCATAAAAGGCTTGCCTGCTCATCTCAATTTGAAGCAGAAACTGCTATAATAGATTTTCTGTGATCTACAGTGACAGGTTTATTGGTGTTAAGCATCAAAAGCCTTTTTTCTAGTTCTGCGTTATAGGTATAATCACTTTAAGACCACTAAAACACTTAAATTGCTGAACCTCTCATATGTGGAACAGTATTACAGCTCAGTGATATTACATTAAATGAGGAACCAAAGGTAGAATGAACTCCAGGGAGATAATAAAAATCTAAGTGTATTATTTGGAATTAGTACATAGAAACTAATTCTGAACTTCCTTTTGCAGTCCCATCAATTGTTCTGTTCCTGTAAACAGCCATGAGGAATTTCTCACAATCTGTATGTGCCCATTAACGGAAAACACTTTTGCTGTAAGAGAATTAAACAGAAAAGAAAGGTCTATGTTTCAGTATATCTACCAGAATCTTATTCATGCACTAATGAAATGTGGGGTATCTGGGTACCTCTCAGAAAAAACTAGAAAACTTAAAACTTTGGCTAACTGTTTTATGGCTTCCTTTTGTTTCATGCTATTCTCCACAGACAGTTAAATCAAATGTCATTACCTTAGATTTACTCATCCACTGTAGTCAGGTGGAAAAAAAAGATAATAAAACACTCTCTTGCTTATTCTGCAGTGTATTACAACTTTTGTGTCCGGTTTTAATCCCTTTGAAGAGTTTTTAGTCTTGTAACTTACTGAGTTTTTCCTTAGTGCCTAAGAGAAAGAACTGCTATTTAAACTTTTGTATTTTATCATTAGATAACCTGTCTACAGGATGGGGCATTAATTTGGTGAGGAAATTATCTTAAAGAAAGTTATAACTGCAGGTTTTAAATTAATACCCCTCATGATTCTGGTGCCATAATCTCATTCCTTTTTAAAGATCTTTCTTGAAAACACAGGAATCTGAACCTTAGACATTATCTTAAAGGTGAAAATTGAAAGAGAACATTGAAAATTGTGACAGAACAATGCATTTATATAAACAGCAGTCTTCTGCAAACAAAGGAAAAGTAAAGTTAGGGTTTACCTACAGGTGCCAGAGTACCATGGTAGGTTTATCATCCTTGCTGGCTCTGAATAGGTAGCTCTTTTCAATGATAAAACAGAAGGAATAGACAGTGGCTCTGAGTTGGCTACACTTGATTACAGAAATGAACCTTAACAAAAAAAAGTCAATTTTGCAGGGTGATTGTTTTGGGTTTTTTTAACCTTTATAGTTGAGCTTCCATTGCACTGATGATAAGAACTTGGTCTAGAGGGAGTTTAGGTTTCTTTAAAGAAAATCCCTCCACATATTCAGTGAAATTCATACCTCTAAAGGTAAGCACCTTTTATAGCAAAGTTCTAGCAAAACCCAGTTGTATCACACCTGACAAAGCCAATAGCAGCTACAAGGTTAATCTGTCATGAGATGATCTACTGCTACTTCAGGCAAGACAATACTTTACCAGCACATTAACTGCATCATCTGGAGCACAGGAGGCAGTGGAACATCTTTACAGTTATTCCAAGTGAAAAGAAGATATTCCAAGTGAAAATGTTCTATTATTTGCTAAGAACAAGTTTTTTTTCTTTTTCCAAAATGCTGAAGTAGTTCACTTCACAAAAAAGAGTTGTATGTATGGTAATAGTGAAGTACTAGGTCAGGAAAAAGTTTCAGTTCCCAGTCTTCTTGATTCAGCACTTTAAGGGCATACTGCTGCTCTTGGGGAGCAGCTATAGATATTGCATAAGAAGCNCTTTTTGAATGAGTAAACAAAAGTGCTCCTAAAAACATTCAAAGTCATATAGGAAGCTGGACAGATTTGCTCAACAGATTCACCTGAAGGTTGCTTGTTTGCCAGTAGAGAGGAAGAAATAAAGGGAATATAATACTATAAGTAATCTAAACAGATAAATTCAAACTTTTCATCACTAAAAGACACACGGGCAAAACTTGCATAGTGGGTAAATACATCTGTCAGGAAATACCAAGTACATCTTTGTGTTTAAAGAAAATCTCTAGATTGCTGTAGGTATTTATTGTTCTCCCATAAGTCTGATCCTGGTTGCCAAGCAACCACATCCATTTCTTTACATGCATTCAATATGAACTACTACTGCATTTATTTTTGTCTTGTCTTAAAATTAATTGTGAGAAAATTCATCAGCTTAAATGTAGTTCTTTATTATGGTTCNTCTATGTTTCAGTATATCTACCAGAGTCTTATTCATGCACTAATGAAATGTGGGGTATCTGGGTACCTCTCAGAAAAAACTAGAAAACTTAAAACTTTGGCTAACTGTTTTATGGCTTCCTTTTGTTTCATGCTATTCTCCACAGACAGTTAAATCAAATGTCATTACCTTAGATTTACTCATCCACTGTAGTCAGGTGGAAAAAAAAGATAATAAAACACTCTCTTGCTTATTCTGCAGTGTATTACAACTTTTGTGTCCGGTTTTAATCCCTTTGAAGAGTTTTTAGTCTTGTAACTTACTGAGTTTTTCCTTAGTGCCTAAGAGAGAGAACTGCTATTTAAACTTTTGTATTTTATCATTAGATAACCTGTCTACAGGATGGGGCATTAATTTGATGAGGAAATTATCTTAAAGAAAGTTATAACTGCAGGTTTTAAATTAATACCCCTCATGATTCTGGTGCCATAATCTCATTCCTTTTTAAAGATCTTTCTTGAAAACACAGGAATCTGAACCTTAGACATTATCTTAAAGGTGAAAATTGAAAGAGAACATTGAAAATTGTGACAGAACAATGCATTTATATAAACAGCAGTCTTCTGTAAACAAAGGAAAAGTAAAGTTAGGGTTTACCTACAGGTGCCAGAGTACCATGGTAGGTTTATCATCCTTGCTGGCTCTGAATAGGTAGCTCTTTTCAATGATAAAACAGAAGGAATAGACAGTGGCTCTGAGTTGGCTACACTTGATTACAGAAATGAAAACAAAAAAAAGTCAATTTTGCAGGGTGATTGTTTTGGGTTTTTTTAACCTTTATAGTTGAGCTTCCATTGCACTGATGATAAGAACTTGGTCTAGAGGGAGTTTAGGTTTCTTTAAAGAAAATCCCTCCACATATTCAGTGAAATTCATACCTCTAAAGGTAAGCACAGTTGTACCACACCTGACAAAGCCAATAGCAACTACAAGGTTAATCTGTCATGAGATGATCTACTGCTACTTCAGGCAAGACAATACTTTACCAGCACATTAACTGCATCATCTGGAGCACAGGAGGCAGTGGAACATCTTTACAGTTATTCCAAGTGAAAAGAAGATATTCCAAGTGAAAATGTTCTATTATTTGCTAAGAACAAGTTTTTTTTCTTTTTCCAAAATGCTGAAGTAGTTCACTTCACAAAAAAGAGTTGTATGTATGGTAATAGTGAAGTACTAGGTCAGGAAAAAGTTTCAGTTCCCAGTCTTCTTGATTCAGCACTTTAAGGGCATACTGCTGCTCTTGGGGAGCAGCTATAGATATTGCATAAGAAGCACTGTCTACTGCTCCCATTACATTTTGCAGTGGACAAGCTCAGGAGTCTTTTAAACTGAGGAGATCAGAAGCTACTAAAATGTGTGCCAGATAGACCAGGCACAAAGTACCCCAGCCATTCATACTGAAGGTGAGTTCATATCTTGGTTTAAGCTTAATAATAATGCACGTCTTCTTGTCTATAGTTCCTGCAGCTCCCCAAGTCAGAACCTCGCAATGGCCTTTGGCCATCACAGTGCAGAAAACTGAGTTTTGGACTTGGGTATATTTTACACACCAATGTCTGAAATGTTCTGTAAAAGGAAAAGGAAGCATTTACACTATTGCTAAGAGACACCATTCTGAAAAACTCTCCCCAGCACCAGTGGCCCAAAGTTAGTTATTTCTTGAATGAGCAAACAAAAGTGCTCCTAAAAGCATTCAAAGTTATATAGGAAGCTGGACAGATTTGGTCAACAGGTTCACCGGAAGGTTGCTTGTTTGCCAATAGAGAGGAAGAAATAAAGGGAATATAATACTATAAGTAATCTAAACAGATAAATTCAAACTTTTCATCACTAAAAGACACACAGACAAAACTTGCATAGTGGGTAAATACATCTGTCAGGGAATACCAAGTACATCTTTGTGTTTAAAGAAAATCTCTAGATTGCTGTAGGTATTTATTGTTCTCCCATAAGTCTGATCCTGGTTGCCAAGCAACCACATCCATTTCTTTACATGCATTCAATATGAACTACTACTGCATTTATTTTTGTCTTGTCTTAAAATTAATTGTGAGAAAATTCATCAGCTTAAATGTAGTTCTTTATTATGGTTCACTTCTGCATTACAGATAATCCATTTTGAACAATCTGTGTGAAAAAAGTCCTAAGAGCAACAGAAGGCATCAATGAAAGGCTTCTATGACAAAATTTAATGTTGTTAAATATTATAGATATGAAAATTTTGAGACACTATCTTTCTGTCAGGAACTAAGCAATAGATGAAGATAGAGAAAAATTCCATAAAGTTAGTTTGATATGTACCCTTTACCTTTACAGGACGTAAAATACATGAGGTCAACACCAAACAGTTATAGAAGGCTGTTATTTTTAACAGTAGGAAAGTAGATATGCTAACTTTCACAAACTAATGAGACACTGGTAAATCAGACTGTGTTTTAATTAGGATTAGGTTTCTGCTAGAAATCATATCAGAGATCAAAACACAGCTAAATTTTGGGACTCATCATATTCAAACTTCTGACCAGTTCTTGTGACTGATTTGATAAATCTGAAAGACAAATCTAAAAGGCAATTTGCAACACTGAACCCAGTGTAGTCAAAATATGAAATATGTGGTTTCTTGAGTTTTCTGCTAGCTTGGAATCAACCTTAAAATAGCTTTTTTTCCCTAAATAATCTGTAGATGAATGTGAACATGTATTAAAGTATCTTCCAGGAGTGAAGTGACCTTTTTTATTTCCTTGGCATTACTAACAATTTTGAAATTTACATATTTATTAGTGATGTTTTTTGACACACTCCATTTGATTCTGATGACTGAAAACAGTCTCTCAAGGCTTTGAAAAAATGGTTTGTTTAATTTCCTAAAATTTGAAGCACTTGCTCATCAGAAGAGAGAGTACAAGGAACCTGATTACAATAGATTATTTTTCATAGAATATGAAATTAGAATATTACTGTTTCAGTAATGTCAGAGGCTTCTGTTTGGAATCACCAGTGGATAAAACGTTACCATATATTATGACTTTCTAGGTTAACATAGAAACTAAGACTAGAAACAATTCAGTGATAAGTAAAATCTTGATGTGGTATCACTTCTGTCCTTCAGCTGAGCAGAAAAAATAGGACTTTGTCTAACCAAAATTCAGCTACACAATTTAGTGCTTCAGGTGAGTTTTAAATAAACAGCAAAGAATGGGGTGAGGGAATAGTGATATGAAATCTGGAAGAACGTATTAAATTAATATATGAGACAAACTGAATATTGCATTCTTTATTTCAGTGTCCAGAAAAGCAGTAGTGTAGTAGTACAACTTACTTCCTTATTTTATCTGGAAAACCATAATACTTGATTCTTAAATTCATTGGATTTGAGGTCATCTCACATTCCTTGTATTTGAAGTTTCTTTCTCTGAGAGATTAGGTGATTTGGAGGAACTGTGAGGGAAGATTGAGTGTTAGAAAAATCCTCCTGTCCCTCTCCCTCCTGCAGCTGCTTGGTCCTGGCTAGAGTGTGTGTGTGTCCAGCCAGCTTCTTCCTCTCGGGGAATGGCCGGCGGTCCCGTGCGTGTGTGTGTGCCTGCAGGAAAGAGAAGGGGGAGATTTCTAACATAAGTAGGGTTTCTCTGGAGAAAGGATAAAGGGAAACTGGCTTCCAGAGAACATGCAGTTTATTCCAGCTGCTGTGCTCCAAAGGCAAGGAGTCCAGCCGGGGGAGCACTGTTATAACCTTGGTCCTGGATGTGGATGTCACAGGACTGTCCAATCAGACACAGAGGAGTCGGGGAGCGACAGCGTAGCCGCAACCAATAGCTTTTGGCATCCATGCATATTCATGTCCTCATTAAAACTTTCCTGCTTTCTCAGTTAGAACAAAGAGCCCATGCTGCCACCACTCCAGGCAGCCACAATTGAGGTCAATATTTCATTTAGCTGAGCTTCTCTTGTGTTGTGGTTTTGCCAGGAAGTGATTTTTCCAAGGAAGTTATAGCAAAACCCAGTCAGTGACTAGGGTTGAGTATTGATATCTGGTTAAACCAGTAGAAAGTTGACACACCTCCGGGAAAACACACATTAAAATCAGAGAATACTGGGAATCTGGGGGCTGGCAGGGCTGGGCCTGAACAGGCTCTCAGGCCTAAGCAGCTGCCAGCGGGGGAAGGGGAGACCATGGCTAATAANCAGGCCTAAGCAGCTGCCAGCAGGGGAAGGGGAGACCATGGCTAATAACATCTAGCTGACCCTAAGGCCTGCCCCACTGCTGGCTTGGGCGGAGGGAGGTGTCCACCAGGCCCCCAGGAGCAGCTGCTAAGACCTTGCTGCTACACTGGCCACCCTCATTGTTATAAATTATTATCCAATTTTGATTAATAAAATAATTTATTACAAATTGCAATATGAAAATCCAAGAAATCCACAGACAAAAATCAGCGCTGAGTCCGGGGTCAGTGCTGCATGAACTTTAGACTCGGCCTCTATTGCACCATGTCCCACTCAGTTCACGAATTCTGCTTTTGCGGGGTCTGTTTTTATAGAGTTTTTCTGCTGGACAGTGGGTTGTTACATTTCTTTTTTCGTTTCTTGTTGTTCTTACATATTCATGTAGTCTCCTTTACTCACAGTCGGTCTGCTGAACAGCTTTCTGGGAAGGGATGGGTGATTCAATTTACGATTTACGGGAACCTGGTATTGGGATACACCTTGACAATGTAGATTAGANAGGGAAATCCACAGACAAAAATCAGCACTGAGTCCGGGGTCGGCGCTGCGTGAACTTTAGACTCGGCCTCTATTGCACTGTGTCCCACTCAGTTCACGAATTCTGCTTTTGCGGGGTCTGTTTTTATAGAGTTTTTCTGCTGGACAGTGGGTTGTTACATTTCTTTTTTCGTTTCTTGTTGTTCTTACATATTCATGTAGTCTCCTTTACTCACAGTCGGTCTGCTGAACAGCTTTCTGGGAAGGGATGGGTGATTCAATTTACGATTTATGGGAACCTGGTATTGGGATACACCTTGCCGATGTAGATTAGATACATATCAAGTGTTGATCACCAGGTTGTTGTCAGGCCCATCTCAGGAAGCTGCCCATCTTCTCTCAGTGCCACCCTTCTCTCAATCACAAATAGGTCTCTTCCCCTATTACTGGCGGGGCAGCACAATCCCTGAACATACTTTTCTTAGGCATGAATGATTTTATACCATATAATACAATAAAACATGAATTATTCCATAACATATATCACAGTCATCATGGCCTGGGAAGCTTAGGCCAGGCCAGGCAGCCCCTGCCAGGAGCCAAGCCCTTCACCCCACCAGCACAGCTCTGGCTGCTGCTGCTGCCAGGGGAAGGGAGGGGAGGGGGCTCAGATAGGCAGAGGAGACTTACAGCTGGAGCTTGGGCATGGTCTGGATGTACACCCTTTGATCATGGCCAGGAAG
>VWYE01003503.1:29122-80553 GCA_013398995.1 Alaudala cheleensis
GAGAGAGAGAGAGAAACAGTCCTAAGTGAAAAGTTACATCTTAGATGAAAGAGATGAGAAGATGCCTTAGTTTTAGGCTGAAAGTCTTTTGTGAGCTATGATAATAAAAATAAAAAATATGCTAAAATATCCCTTTAAATCATGGAAAAAAATATGCACTGGGGAGATGACAAGGTTGTTGTGATTGTAGATTTGAGCAAAGGTATTTGTGATAGACTAAGTAAATATTGAAACAGCTGTGATTTTATGAGAAGTTTGAATAGAGGAAGACAGAGATATGAAGCTCACTGCCCCCAGGGAAAAAGACCTCTGTTTTTTGAGATGTAGGGGATTTTAGAGATAGATTAAGAGAAAACCTTTGCCTTTAGAACATTTCATCTTTAAAATGATACCCCATGAACTTCATGGCTCATATGCAACTGCAGGAAAGGTTGCGTGATATGGGAGGGACTTCACAACTGCAGTTTTCCCTGGTGGCTGCTTTTGTGAGAGGTAAAAGCTGCAAGTGAACTGTTCTTTATTTTTCTTGTGGTGAAGTTTCCATGGCAGTTTCCACTTCTCTCTCTAACTGAACTGATGAAAGACTATTTTAAAGTGGGAAACTGACCAAGAATTCCAAGTTTTGTCTCTATATGTTGACTGTGAGAAGGGTAAAGAAGCTGTTGGGGGAGAAGGAAGTGTTTTGAAGGTTTTACTCTGATTCTTATAAATTTTTTTCTCTTGTAGTTTTGTTAATAAATCTGTCTTTATACCTTTTAAGTTTTTGGCCTGCTTTGCTTTTCTCCTAATCCTATCTCACCGCAGAAAATGAGTAAATTATTCCAGTAGATGCTCAAACCACTACACTAATTTTGGGAAACAGAAATTGGTGAACATGAAGCCACTACATCTTGTTCTGCATGAGTGAATAGATACTTCTCAGAATCTTTCAGCTGTATGGTTTTTTACCAGTTTTAGGGCCAACATTGCCCCAGACAGCTCCTTTTCTTTCCATCCCTGGCTTTCAAGGACATTTAAGGTAACTATTAATCAAATCAGAAAAGTCAATTTTGTTGACTAAATTTAGAACAGACACTGTTTATCTTTCACTCCATCATTTAGGAGGTCATTAAGAGTCCATAGTCCTTAGCAAGACTTTAGACATCATCATGACTTACCTTGGAGATTAATGATGTTATCCATATGGGATCTAGGTAATCAGTGCAACCCAGTAAATATGCTGTCTGCCCTGACCTGGCAATTCAGGGGCTTAGACTCACTCTGACCTAATCTGAGTGTTGCTGGTTTAACCTCTGTGCTGGGACCAGTGGCTGCTTCCTCCCCTGCTCCAGCTTCAGACGTGTGGTGGTCCCAGTGGGAAAGGGGTGACACCCCTGCCTCCATCACTGCCTGACAATACATAGTCTTTTGTGTGCATGGGGCTGATATGGGGCTGGAGGCCACTGTAAGGCTGTGTTGGTTTTGCACTGATTTTTGGTGAGGAGGAAAGGAGCCACCTAAGGTAGTGACTTTCTGAGATGAGCTGATAAGAGCTTCGTCAGTGCCTGTCAAAACCAATCAGTGACCAGTTTTGAGGAATGACACCTGATTAAACCACTTTAAAAAGTTAAATGCACCTCTGTGAAACACAATTTAAAGATGGGCAAGCCCGGGGAAAAAATCTCTTGCTTCCAGTATTTGGAAAGAGAAGTTCTTCCCTCTTCTCCTGACATGGTGGCCAGGCAGGGAAGGGAGGCTGCAGGGCCCCAGCCGAGGCAGGGCTAGGCCATGCCTGCTAACATCTTGCCAACATTAAGCATTACTCTGCCGCCAGCCTAGGCTGAGTTGAGGTCCACTGGGGCCCCAGAAGGAGCTCCAGGTGGCTGGACTGCAGTGCAGGCTGCTGTGTCATCTTGCCAAGAGACTGTCCTGGTGCCATTGGAGATCATGCAGCTGAGACCAGAGCCAGCTCTGCAGCCCATGCAGAAAGCAGCCCCGCAGCTGGAATTGAATGCAGCAAGGGCCGGAAAACAGCCATGCAGCCAGAGCTGCTGCCATTCGGGCCAAGCCCCTGAGATCTTGGCACAGCCCACAGAGTAGCCTGAAATTCATCATCAGGAGTGCTCTGGCCACCACCCAGCAGAAATCACATGATCATCCATGGGCCCCGGGCAAGATATTAACTCTTTTACTGCGCAGGTGAAACCTGCAGAATATTAACCTTCTCTTGAGTGACAGAAACACTCATGTAAACACATGTAAAGAAGGTGTCAAATCTTAGATAAGAGGACAATGAGGAGATGCCTTATCTCAGGTTTAACTGTGTGAACTGCCTATCCTTAAAAGTGTACCCCATTAGCCAATTACTGAACCCTTGAAAACAGTTGTGGGGAAAGTTGTAAGTAAAGGGGAGGGACTTCCACATGGCAAACAGACTTCCATCTCCCTGGAGGCTGATTTGCTGTGGCACTGAAGCCAAGAGAGAACTGTTTCTTGTGGAGAAGTCTCCATGGCATGGCAAGAGAGATTTCTCCCTGAGTGAACTGAAGAAAGACTATTCTAGAGGTGGTAAACTGTGAAAATCCCACATTCTGTCTCTTTACATTGTCAGTAGGGTTGAAGAGTTGTTCTGAAGCTTTTATTCTGATTCTCATTATTCTTTTAGTTCTGTTAATAAAGTTTTCTTTATACCCTTTTTACTTTGAGCCTGCTTTGCTCTTCTCCTAATCCTATTTCACAGCAGAAAATAAGCAAACCTTTCTAGTGAGTGCATGGGCATTTGGCCAGCACTAGACCCACTACATTAAATTGGTGTACTGGCTGGGAAATCTCAGATTGGCGAACCAAAACCACCACACTTAAATTAGTGTTTCTGCCCAGTTCTGAACTGAAACTGCCACAAAGTCTGTAGCTGACAATCTGGGAGAAGAAAAGGGCTGTCACAGGGAAACATTTAAAAAGAACACAAAGCAGTGACCAAGCCTGAGGAGAAAAAAATGTGACAGTTTTCCTGGTGAAGACCTGAGGATGTTGACAGCTGACTGTCACCACTGCAAACTGTCATCCCCATCACTCCTGAGGAAGACTGAAGAGTCAACCACAGGACCCAGCAGGACACAGGAAGGATGAGCATAACAGCTAATTAAAGGCACAGATAACAGGAAAACTTTATTACATAACAATTTTAATGCTAATACAGCATTTCCATATTAATTACAGAGCATATGCTATGCAGCCTTTAAAACACTGGTATCTAATCCCCATGTAAATGCTGTTTTCCCTTTTGCCTATGGCAGGATCTGGACTCTGGCACTAGACTGTCTCTATGCAGAGAAATAGATGTTTTTAGGGTGTGATTCATCTCAAGAAATGCATCTAAAATTATTCAGGTAAATCATGTTAGAGAAGTTCCTCTCTCCTCATCCACCATAAAGTAAATCTGAGTCATCCTGTGTCTCCCTTCTTTCAGATAAGTGCCCTCACCTAAGGCTACAAAATCTATACTTTCTTTCTCACTTATATTTTCATGAATGCCCTCTGGGCTAGCTTTCTATCTAGTAGCTGGGACATTTGCTAATACATAGAGGATAGAGAGATTGAGTCCTAGACCTAGAAAAATGAACCTGGGTCTCCTGCTGGCTGAACAGTGTAATAATTGCTTTCTAGCATAAAAGATGAACAGTGCCACTACCATCACCTTTGTGGAACTGCTGTAAAAGAGAATAATGATCTCTGTTTAGTTCTTTGAAAGTGCAATTGTGCATGTCAACACACAGCATAAAATTCTGGCCTTCAGCATCCAGGTGGACAGATCTGCATGCAATCCATAATCAGATACCTGGCAGCTGAGGAGGGCTTTGCATCCCAGCTACTGCCTTCCCTGGTTTCTGTTACCTAGTGTTGGATAGGTTCCTGCTTCATTTTCAGAAGGAACTTTTCGGTTTGGTTTATTGCTTGAAAATGCTTAATTTTACAATTACTGCATATTTCTTGATCCTATTTTGAGGGGCAGAAAGACACAGTGCAGTGCTTTGGTTATGATCACTCCAGAGGAGATGCTGTTTAATCAGTAGTTCCCTGAATTATATAAGGAAACAAAAGGACATTAATTATTTAGCAGATTGATTTTTTAGATAGATATTTTTACAGTAGTTTTGATTATTTGAAGTATAGTATATCTGATTTTATGGGGTTTTTTTGTCAGATAAGTAAGAGGTCTAAGCCACTAAAGCCATGTTATTTTTTTCTTTTTGCTTTTCTAGGCATAATGCAATAAATATAAATGACCATTGCCTTCCACAGACTTCATTTGCAAATGTATCTCCTCTTCTTGAGTCTTACAAATGTTTTCTCAGTCTGCATCCAAAAATGATGCATTCTTTTTATAACATATATTTTCTTAGTGTTAAAAGATGACCTACATTCCATTATTCTCTGTATAGGTGGTACAGTTGTTGTCAAAATCCTGTTACAACACAGAAATCCTTTGAGGTTTCTAGCCAGGTGACAGCCTTATCCACTAGGCCATGGTGAGATGTCTTGCACATCTCCCTCCTTTTCTCTGTCCCAGTGGATTTTACATTCACTTCTGCAGGGTGGCATGAAGACATGTATATGATCTGTGACATGCCTAAGGAATATGAAAGCTGCAGGTTAAGCTTCTTCAGGCAGAGGGGTTTTGTAATATGTATGTCTCTACCTTGCCTGCAAATGTGTGTGAATTGTCCTGTATTCAATATGCATGTTACATATAAGAGAAGGAAATGTTTCAGTTCCTTCAGAGGGCTTAGCACTGTGCTCCTTAGGGGTGAGAAGCCTTTGTACTTTAAATAAGGGAGACAATTGCAAATCCTCAGACAAAGCTCTGTGTGCTGTTTTAGAGCTATGTCAGCACATTTCCTATACAGTGAGAAGCTGATCTTCATTAGACCTTTACAACAGTCAAGTTATAAATATCGGGCCATTTTTGGTTCTGTCCTTAGAAAGTTGATAAAATTTTAAAGTATGCTGAAGGAAAAGTTTCATAATTAATCTCATGGAAACATAAGCCATGGAGTTTTCTTCATGAGAATGAAGATTTTAAAAATTTGTAATACCGAGATTTTACTTTCACGTAAAATACTGAGTTTGAATATTTGAAAGACATAAGATGAATTTTTTGATGTTTCAGTTCACAAAGCATCAAATAATTTAAAAGTATTAAATTGAAAATAATTTAAGAGAGGATTATAAAAGACAAGCTAGATGTTTAATTTTCCTTTATAATCGTGGGAGAGTATTGTTATATGTTTTCCAGATTTTTTTAAATATTACTCCAATATTTATTTATAGTATTAGTTATGATGAAATTCACTTCATAATCGTTATTAGCTAGCTTGAAATTTTAAGGTTACCAAATTTGCTATAAATTTCTCATCCTATAAAGAGAAAGAAACAAAGGACCTTTACAAACCAATTAATGAAGATACAATGAATGGCAGCACCAGTTAAAATCAATAACCCTGAATAATGACAAAGACCATCCTACGTAATACAAGTATTGTGTAGCACCATGAAATAGATTACACTCTAAATTTCTTTATGCTGAGCTAATAACAATTTTCAGGACAAAGATTTTGAGTTTCAGTGTCTTTCTGGTTTTCATTCATACCTGTTCCCCTCCAAAGTGTGCACAGCACATGCTCCTGTTATTATAACATGTATTACAACTATTTTATTACTTTTGGCATATTAGAAATGGAAAACAATTAATCTTAAATACTATACTGCCTCTTTTTAATCAAGTGATTTTCACATGGAAGTTTTTGGTGAAAATCATATCTGTCAAACACATAGCTATCAGATGCAACTATTCTTAGGTTTTACGTTTTCTGTGTCTGAAAGGACTTGTTTCAATTGTCTGCATTTAATGTGTTTAGCATTTCTAACTAATCTAACAAAGACCTGGAAAAAAATTCTAAGCAGAGTTGGATGAATGAAATGTCATTGTATCCAAAATTACAATAAATATTTTTTTCCAAATTTTATTTGCTGCAAATAAGGGGTTTTTCTATTGTTATCGATATTTGTTGTCTATTCCCATCCAACTTTCCAAATATATTAGATATAGGGTGCTCCAGATCCCGAATAATCTATTTTTGCTTTTTTTTTTTAATCAAAACAGAATTCAGTGTTTGCCAAGAAATTCTCAGTGATTGTTGCTATGTGGTATTCAAGCATAAGTCAATATTTGTAGTTTGATTTTCCTGAGTAATCTTTACTTGGAGGCATTGGGGACAATACTGTTTTTCTTGAATTGTATTTTATATAGACCATGTAAACCATGGGCTTACCAGAGGTGAATTTTAAATTTCTGAGAAAGTTAACAAATACATTTAGATGGAAGTACTTGGCATATTGTCAGATTAATCAGAAGACCAAACAGCAGAAAAGCAACAGCTAAGAATTTTGCAAAGGTTTGACTGTGAAATTAGATTATTTCCAGCTCCTATACAAATTGTAATTTTGTGTCTCAGTCCTTCCTCAAATATTTCTCTCTTGATTGTTTACGTTTCATAGATATTGGAGATGTCTAAAGCAAATTAGTTGGTGTTTTACATTCACCTTGTTTAAAAAGATTTTTATTTGTTAGAAGATAAATATACAGACTGGTTTTAGTCCTATGCACAAGATGCAAAAATATACTGGATTTACTCCTGCTTTATATAATTTCAACAATATAAAGAGTCATCATCAGAAAATTATATAAAGTTATGAAACATAAATTTTAAACAGAGATGCTTCTGTAACGAGCTTATTGCTATCTAAATTTCTGTCTTTAAAGGATAAAGGCATATTAGCAAATACATGGCCTGAAATTATAGAGATCTGGTCTTTTTAAATTTTCAAATCTTCCTAAAGTAGACCACAGTTTTAGTGGTGTTGCTATTGCAGGCACAAAAGGACAAATGAACAAAAATTCCTGCTCTCTGCTAGGACAAGACCCTTTCCATACAGACATAGGTCATTCCCCAAGTGACTAAGGTAAGATAATGATCTAGAATATTTTAGGAGTGGGAAATTTGCAGCTTTTTTTGTTCTTTTAGAAAATTTTCCTTCTTTTCTTTTAGTAAGTTTTCTTGGGTTTGAGTGAAATCCTCTTGATTGACTGAACAGGATGACAGAGTGGTCTAAATCCACATATTAGAAGAGGGGAAGAGAATTACCCTGAATAATGACATCAGCACTGTTGCCACACCTTTGATAAAAGTCAGGGCTAAATCTAAGCAGATAAACAAGTGTTTTTTCATATTTTAAATTAATTTGTGTTTTATAATGAAATATGTATGGAAAAATTAGTGGAGAAGTTAAAGTTGCATCTCCTGGGTAGAATACTCAGAAGAAATTAATGAGGTACATCACAACAGTACTTGTATTAGACTGCAGACTTCTAATATGCAAAGATAGACTGTTTATAACAAGAAGACATTTTGCTTACAGTAAGAGATGAAATATGAAACAAAGCAGAGGCTATGAGGATGATTAGGGAGCTGGGGCATGTCTCTTATGGGTAAATGCTGAGGAAGTTGGGCCTGTTCCACCTCAAGAAGAGACAACTGAGACTGGACTTCATTAATGTCTAAGAGAACATGAAAGGAAGGTGTCAAGAGGATGTTTCCAGGCTCTTCTCTGTTGTTCCAGGTAACAGAAGAAGACGCAATGGGCAGAAACTGTATGCACGGGAAGTTCCACCAGAATATGAGGGATTAAATCATTTGTCCATCACTGGAGATATTTAAGAACCATCTGGACACAATCTGATGCCATGTGCTGTAGGATAACCCTGCCTAAGCAAGGAGGTTGGACCAGATAATCCACTGTGGTCTCTTCCAACCCAACCCATCCTGTGATGCTGTCAAAGCTTTGGATTATTTTCTATTATGGGCCTAAATGTAACCATATTCCGTGCAAAATAGGAATTGAGGTTTCTTTTCATTTTTACCTTAGAGATAAACAGTATCAAGTGTAGATACTGTCTTTAATCATCTTCTTAATTCCATCTTGATTCTAAGATGTACCAGTTGCACTGAAAGTAATTCCAGACCAAGCAGAATTAACCATAAATTTTTGTATGGCAATTTCTATTATGGCCATTACTTTATGACATTTCTGAATTAAATCTGAAGAAGGTATCTGAATACATCCATCTGAACAACAGTACTGGGCAGATTATTTGGAAAACTTTAGACAAAGATTTTTGCAGTCAAAGATCCTTTTAAATACTCGACCTTTCATTCATCTCTTAGAATTTCTAGAGATCCCTTTGGTTTCCTTTTCATTGTGAAAGAGCCAACACCACACCATCAGTGCAAGAACAGCAACTGCTGTTTTGTATGTGTGAAATGAAATTTAAATCTGCCCCTACTTGCCTCATCTTACTTCAGTTCAAGTATAAGCATAAAGCTGACAAGGACTTCTGCATACTGAATTAATTCTTCTGCTGTAGCAGATAGAAAGGATAAACACTTTAAATGTGCTTCCACCTGAGTTCTGATCACACACATTCCTGCCTTTTTGTTTTCACAGTTTCAGAAATGCCATCCATATTCCTCTTTATTCTGAAGCTCTTAACACTTACATACCACTCATTTTAGTGACTGATTCTATTACTATTCATTCCTGATTTATTCTCTCTGCTCTCTTTCACTTGCTATCTAGGATCCTTTGCTGTGTTTTCTTCATTGTTACTTGCTTATCTGAATCACAATATATTCCTAGTTTGTCAACTAGCATACACCCCACTAGAGGGAGGGGAGACTGTTATCTTCCTACCACCATTTTCTTTGCTCCATATGTGTCTTTGAATGTATTCTAGATTTGATCAGTGTTTCCAGCTTTTGATGTTGTCATCCTAATTTTTGAGCACACAGGAAAACTTCATGTATAGTATATACCTAGAACGCAGTTGAATATTATGTATTTTCCATGGCTTCTTCAGATGCAAAAAGTCTTGCTCTTGCCACCTTAATTGTCTGTGTCATCTTGATAACAGGCATCTTTACCTATTTGCTTTTTTTCCATCACGGATAAATATGTTTGGGTAACTAATTTGTTTTGCAGCCCTGATTGCTAACTAGGCAGCATTTTTAAGTCATCCAGCTTTCAGCCATGTCCCCTCAGTTAGGTTTGCAGTTAGTTTTGTGTTTAACTTGATCTTAGGATCAAAAGTGGGAATATTTCCACAAAGCCTCTTTTAGAAAGTCTCTATTTCAACCATGATGTAGTTACTTCAGAGTCCAGCCTGCATTTAAAACCAAAGATACTAGTCAAGCACTGTACAAACCCACGTATTTGCTCTGAAGCAAGAAGAAGCTACTGATTTTTCATTATCACCAACAAATTCAATACATGTAGTTATTTTGGAAGATGTCCCATGTCTATACACTTTAATTTGCTCTTCATGATTCATACAGAATCTGTGCTATAGAAAATTTGTGTTAAGGCCTTCTTTTGCACAGTAATTTCTTCTACACAGGGGAAATTCTACAATGCTTACATTAGGATACCAAATGTAAGGTTGAATTTTTCAGCATATAAATTACTTCAAATGCATATCTTGAAATAAATTACCTAAGCAAAACTATTCTAAACCTTTCCTATCCTTTGAACTGTCAGTTCCCATATTAATAGAATACTAAATAAGAACTTTGCATGTATATGATGCAAGGGACTAAATCACATACAAAATGAGGTGGGGGGGAGAGGGAGGGGAAGCAGCCAGTATTAAATATGATATATTATATCTATAATTTATGAACCATCTGTTTGAAGTTTTGAGTTCAGGATTTCTATACAAGGTTATGTATCATAAATTATATCTACTATATTTTCTGACTCTGTTTTTAATCAAGGTTTTTTGTGTGATCTTCAAAACATTCACTGATTTTTATGTGTTGGAATGTTGGTGTCATGTGTTAGTAATGATTCATTTCTTACTTGTATTCTTTAATATTCATGGAAACATTTATTTCCATAGCTCTCATACACATTAGCAGATCCTAGACCACTATGATTCAGAAAGTGAAATGGAAAATGACACGTTGTATGCATCTATCTTTTGCCTTCTTTATGGGACATTATTGTTAATATTGTTAATGATTCGTGTTTTTAGCACTTGCTGAGTGTTTTTTGTGATGTTTTGTGTGCACAGAAGTCTTCACTAGAGCAAGTTAAGTAAGAAAACAGTGCATTAGAATAAGAATGTATTAGAAAATGATTAAGAAAAGAATGCACTAGAACCCTGCAGGCTTCTTAGACATGATTTAAGATGAAGGAAGCAGAAATAATGCTCACCTGACTCTTAATTGAGGCTTTAGTATATCTTTCATAGGACAGCTGCATATTTGCAGTAATTGGGCGAAAGGAAAGCAGGGGGATGCAGAAATACTGAACACAGTACAATGTGTAAGATATTAGTCAAAAAGAGTCACAGCTTCACCAGAAGGAATGAATGAAGTATTACTTCAGAGCACCACTGTGCTCTGTTGGGGTCATGAGTGTCATCTCAATTTGTAAAAGACAGCTTGATATAGTAATACTGCGAATATTGTTCATATCTGAAGGTACAACTTCAGTTGGCAATATTTTCAGGCTTCATGTGTCCAAGATGTTAGTCGATTCCGCAGCTGATATTATTCTGCCCATTTGCAGCCTCCCTGAGAGATGACATACATAGGTGTGACCAAAATAAAGGGTACTGAAGACAGAAACGTGCACTTGACCAATTTAACTGTAACTCACTAGGCAGTTATGAGCCTATGCAAAATCACAACTGTGGCAAATACAATACTTACTTACAACTGCAGAACAGATAAAACTTAGCTGTCAATTTAGTGGGGCATGTGCACAATTAATAGTAATTACTATAAATTATGAGGAACAAGCATAGCTAGTTCATAAGCCTTACATTGCCATCTTACTACAATATTTCATCAGTGACAGAGGTGGTTTTCATGATAAGCATGACTTGAATCTTAGGCCTTCACAAGAATTTATATAATTACCTTCAACAGGAAGAATCACACTCCTGAAAATACTTGTCAGCAAATCACCTGAATTTCACTTCTTCCATAGCTGCATTATATTAACCAAATTCAAGCTGAACTGCTAAATCAAAATGTTAGATATCTGAATATTTGGATCTGGAACAAGAACAAATTATTCACAGAGAGTACCATTATACTCCTGCTGACCTCAACTAAATGCATAGAATAGACAATATTATTGTATGTGCCACTTTAAAGCAATTTAGTCCATGCACCTTCCTAATGGTGATTTTTTGACTGCTATAGAAAAACAGAATACCATTAAACAAATTACAAAAAATCCATCCCTTCTAGCAGTGGATTTGACCAGATAGAAATATTGTCTTTTTCACAATGGGTTTCTTGGGTTTTTTCAGTCAGAAAATAATCTTGCTTATATTATGGACTTGGTATTGGGGATAAGGAATGATTACTGACTTTTTTTTTTCTTTTTTTTTTTTAATGTTTATTTTTATATAAAGCTTAAAAACTCCTGCTTTAAGTGTGCAGGTCTCACACTACATTGCAAGGTCTAGATTCTCTTGCTGTTTACCTCAATTGTTTTTATTCTGAATAATGGGAAGATAACTCCCTTTGGAATAGCCTATAGTACTATAAAGGATACCTTAAATTCACATTATGGACTCTTCTTGCTTTGACCATTAATACTGTTGTAAACTTTAAAGCAGTTATTATATGCTTCTTTTTGTTCAAAGTCTAGATGTAAGAGACAGAAAAACAGCGTGTTGGTTTATGAATAAAGGGCAAAAAACTTGGTTTCCTTTGGATAGAACTGCTTTTTTCCCAGTGGTAGCTCTAATGCTTTCTAGCCACAAGGGTTATCAACATGTTAACAGTGGCACTGGGCTTGGCGCTGGCTTGGTGTTGGCTGTGTGCCAGGAGTCAGCTCTTTGCAAGAAAGGGCAGCAGGGGGGAAAGATTTTAGTAAAGCTAGTGAAGTTCTGCTGAGAGCAAGCCAAATTATCCCCAAGGTAAGAGCTGCTCCTGATTTCTGCTGGAATACTACTTGATCCTCTCTGTGTCTCTTATAGTACATTTAAAAAGGAAAAAAAAAACACAGTCTTTAGCTAAAGCAGAATCACACACTGCTGATTTTTTTTCCTGATTTTACATGTCTATGTATGTTTTACACCTTCAGTGAGAGAATTTCTTCCATTCAGTTCTGACTGCCATTAACTTAACACCTCTTTCCATTATCTGTATGTTGATGAGCTAGCCCACATGAAGCTAAATCCCTTCTGGGACTGGCAAGCAGCAGTCCTACAAGTATCAGTGAATCTCACTAAGCTATTACTGCAATTAATAGATATAGGTAGCAGATTTTAATTTAAAATCTACAGTTCAGCAGGAAACAGAATCTTGTTTTAGAAACTATTGCTAATTTTCTGACCATAATAAAACAATTTCCTGCACTAATTGCATTCCAGGTGACTGTTATAATTCAAATGAGTTATTGCTAGAAGACTGCCCCCCTTTTCCCCAAGTTCAAGGAGGATATTTTCAGTTCTTTGGAGTCAGCTTTATTTTTTTTTTTTTTTAAATCTGAAAAGTTCATTGTGAAAGAAAATATTACATGTATAGTTTTCTTCTTGTTTCCAACTGTAACTCTTGAACAGAATGAGGAAAAACTTGAAAATTAATAGAAAATGCAGCCTACTGTCCCCTTCATGGAGTGAGTATGGAAGGTGAGTACAGACTTCACTCAAAAGCATTGCAAACTGGCTAATGAACATGTAGAAATTAAGAATCAAAACTTGGATCAACAAATCCAGTGACTGAAGCGTGTGTGAGGAAAGGAAATATCTGCAATAACTTCAGGAAAACAGAAGGAACTTCCTGGGATTTAGGGTCTGGTGTTCCATACCTTTAAGGCACCTGAATTTTATGTATGTGTTTGTTCATGTGTATATGTGTATGTTTAGGCTAGAAGTGAAGATCCTGTGAAGTAATAGGAGCTCTAAAACAGTCATGTTTTCCTTTCAGAAGAATTTCACAGGCTACTCAAATCTCTGGCTCTGTGTAAGCATGAAAAAGCAACAGTAAAGGGCGTTTATTCATAACTGTTGTTTTTCTTTGCTTGAAAGCTACTTGTGGGCTGCACTGGCAACCGTTCTGGATGTTAACCACATTTTATTGTTGCCTAACACGCCACATTAGAGAACATTTCAACTTTGAGAGAAAAACATAACTATAATTCCCTGCTAGTCATGCAGCACAGACTTCTGTGACAGCATAAAACATGGATTCACTGTAATTGTGGGTTTGTTATGTGGAACCAAAGGTGAAGCACATCACAGTGAAATAGCTCTGCAACTGTAAATAGAAATAATGGTTGGAGAACACTGTCCTGCTCTGCCTTTAAGGTGTTTCAGCTGAAAAGACTAAATGAAATGTACGGAAGTAAATGAGACTCATTTGAAAATAAACCAAAGCCTTTTAAATGGTGGTTACAAATATGAAGTAGAATATTGTATTTAAAGGAGTAAAGAGTAAAACTCATAGATTAAAACTCATGGATTATTTTGCTGTGGCTGTTTTTCAGAACTTGCTGGAAAGATTGGCCTTGTTTTAGAATGCAAAAGAGAGTGATTAAAGTGACTCATTAAATATGGAACTTCAAAGAAATTCAGCTTTTTGATAGAAAACAAATATAGGCAAAATGAAAGCTGAAGTCCTTTCAGAACATTGAGAGTGGGAAAAAAAAAAAGCCAAACCCCACTCCTACATGCATAGCCCACTTGAAACAGAAATTTCTAAAAGTGGTAACAAAAAACCCCACATAATATGATTAATATTATCCATTAACCCTGTTCGTATATTCTGTGAAATTAAAAAAATAAATTAAAAAAAAAGGAAGATGAATTCTTTGTAGTTAGGACAATAAGTATGTTTCTACTGTGCTAATGTGGGAGACCAGAGTATTCCTCTGGGTCTCCTGGATGGGCAGCACCTGGGATGGGGGGTTGGTCCCCCACGGCCTGCGTGAGAGACAGAGTGGCTTTGATCTGACACCTTGGAGAAGGCTGCCAAAGCTGTCTGAGGATTTGGATGACATGAGGGTTCGATTGGTGTGTTTTTATTATATCACTGGGTGTTAAAACGGTAGTTTTAGATTTTTCTGTATAGCTATTATGGGGCAAAGATGGAGGCACATCAATGTGATAAAGTCACATTTTCCTGTCTCTCTCTTCCNGCTTGGTAAGAAAGGTCAAAAAATCAGAGACATGGGCATGCTAAGATACCTGTTTCAATTTAAGAATATTTTCTCTGATCCCTCTGTCATAAACGTCTACAAAGAGCCTGACTGGATGCTCAATGACTTCCTTGTAAGACTTCCTGACCAACAGCAGGACTGAAGGCCCCCCATGCCTTCCTCCCACACGAGAGCTCTGGTCACTCTTGGTGCTCTGGGCTACCCTTGCAGCGTTGTTGGTGACCATAGGGAAGAGTAACAAGGGTTAACCATCTGTGAGCTGGACACGCCTGCTGGTCCCTGTGTAAAATCCCAGATCCTTCCTCTGACAGACAGCCAAGCTGACAGACAAGCCTCTGAGGACATCAGGTTGCATTGGTTTAAGACCCAAGAGCTTGCTCAATGAGTCTTTTAGAAGGATTTAACTTTATTTTTTGCAACTTGAGTTAGATGCAAGGGAGAAACACTGAAAAGATATTCTCAAGAGGGCAAAGAAAATCTGTGAACTTTTTAATGTTAGAGCAACATTAAATCAACATGAAGTATTTCACAAAGATTAATTTAGCAAACTCTAGCCCATTCCACTTAGCAAACTCCAATCCATCTGACTGTAAGTTACTCAAACTTTGAGAAGAAGGAATTAGAAGAAAGAGAGAAGAGGTATAGAAGAGAACAAATATAGCTACGACTTCTGGTTCCAATGGTGTTCAAGGGAGAGAAATTCCAAGAGGAGGTAGCGTCAAGATGTGTGCGTGCTCTGGCTTACATACCCATTAGCTTTCCTGGCTCCTTCCCTTAGGTGGGACTTCTGATCATTTTGTCACTTGGGATCTGGGTTAGGGGCTCCAGGACCAGGGTGTGGAGCATTGCCTCCCACATGGCAGGGATTGGCCTCACTGCAGGGCTGGGATACAGGCTGGAGGTGCAGGGTGTGTGCAGCAGGGCATTGCCTTGCCAGGGCAAGACCTGACTTGACCCTTTTCACCACACATGGGCCTGAAATGTTTCAAGCCAGCAATCTCCTCCAGTCTTGCACAACTAATGTATTGGTGCCTCCCCATCTCACAGAAGAGTAATGGTCTCACTTGTGATTGCCCCCTTCTGCAGATACCAGCTCTTGGCTGAGCTGGCTCTGAGGGTCTCCTGAAGAACCTTGTTTGCCTTCAGCGATGCCCTGAGCAGCTGCATGTCTGCTGGTCCATCACAAGTTTCCAGCCTCTCCTGTCTCAAGAGCCCACCCATCCCTACCTGTGGGGACATGTCCTATGGCCATGGCTACTCCCTTTCTACATCTGGCTCAGCCTTCTGCATGCATTTATGCAAAATTCTGCCTGATGGTGGCAGCTGCCTTGTCTGTCCTACAACTCCCTCACCAGACAACACAGATTTGCTGCCAGAGCACACAGAGAGACCTCCCCACAAGCAGCAGCGAGGAGTGGGAGGGAACTGTGCAGCACATGGCAGCCAATGGCACAGCCATCAGTGTGGCCATTGGAGGGGCAGGGCACCGGGTCCTGCTGGCCAGGCTCACAGCAGGTGGTAGAAGGGCTGGATGCCCAGTGTGGTGGGCCAGGAGCACACCCTGCCTGAGGAAGCCATGGCAGTTTGTATGGGGGAAGCTGCCATGCTGTCCCAAGGGTAGCACTGCTCCTTGCATGCTGTTTGTGCAAACCCCCAGAACATGGACATCCATTGGAAGTCAGCTTGTGGGCTCGAGGGGCATACAAAGAGCTGTGAAACAGTTCTTGCTCTGACTTTCTTGTTTTGCTTTTGTAATTTTTTCTTTTGACGTTATCCAGTTTTAAACAAACAGAAGTGTTTTTTATGACCACACTACTAAGAAATGTGTTCCTTCTTAATAAAAATAAATAAAAATTCAAATAGAAAATTAATTGTGCTGATTTTTTGTGACAGGTCCTTTCCATAAACAACAACAATGACCTCTATTTGAATGTTGTGAGATAGTTCTAATTAAAAAAATAACAAAAGATGTGAAATATATGTCCATGAAAAAGAGAAGACCAATAGCTTGAACAGGAGGATTTCATTCCCAGGTATAACATAACAAAAAGAATAGCACAAGAAAGAAGAGCATTATTATAATCCTCTTTGTGGCTGACTCCATGCAAACTGCAGGGGGTGCATTAGACATAGAAATACATGGAGACAAAAGCTCAATCACCAGGAGAGCATGCTCATGAACGTATTAAAAGTTTTTATTATCTATCTACCTGCCTTTAAAAACCAAGACTTACAATTGTGTAGCTCTCAAAAAAGTTTAGATTTGCAGGCCTCCATTTTGAAGCTGATGCAGCTGGTACTCATTGGAATAGAGAAATCCAGGAGGGAGTGGCAAGAGTTAATGAAGCTTGCCTGTCAACTGGTTTCAGACCTGCCTGCGTGTCTGCTTACTATTACAGCTGAATCTCAAGCCTTTTAACATTCAGACGTTAATATGAAGTCTAGTAAACACAAAAGAGCATAGAGAGCTGGATGTACGCAGGGGAGCAAGCTAAAGCTGAGAGGATTTTATCGGCCAAAGGGCTTGTCTGTTTCTTAGGAAAGCAAGTGTTAGGCATTCTTAGGGAAAGATAAGATACAGTTTCAATTTTTCTTTTTTTTTTCTTCTAAAGGCTTGGGGAGAGAGTCCTTTCCATTAGGACAAAAAGGAGTCTAGGAAGCCAACTCCAGAGGTCAAATGAAAAAACTGCCTCTAGGTGCAGTAGAAGGATTGTAAGCAAAGCTTATGTTCTATAAAAAAAAAATGTGTACTGTTGCAAACAATGTGAGAATCTTAATAGGTAAAACCACACCAGTGGTTTATGTTAATAGCTGTTGTGGGAAGGTATATAGACTTTGTTATTGAAGTAGCATGTTTTTATGGGTTTTAAAGAAACCTGGAGCCTGCTAAATATTCTTCAGTGCTTTCTCTCAATAATTCTTTCCATACTTGTAGACACAGAGCAATTGCAGAAATTTCACTGCAGATTATTTTCTTAAAAAGTTTAGCAGCACAAATATATTTCCCAGAGTAAGCCAAATTTGCCTCAAATCCATGGACTAGTGGAGTGCAAGACATCACCACTTGTCATATGAAGATAAAAGAAACGGATGTCGGTCAGAATAAAGTAACAAGTTTTGTCCACAGCCCTCTGTGTCCTTGCTACAATTACATATATAAAGCTAAAGGTAGATGCCACTAGCTTGTGCTGGTTTGGTCTTCCTTGAATTTTAGCAGATATTCTTTTCTGGCCTCAGTTATCAGAGTTAAATTATAGTTTCAGGAATCGTGAATAAACTGTTCCTGCACCCAACGGTTTGGGTTTTTTCCTCCTCGTGATTACAGATTTTACTCTTCTCGGAGATCTAGGGTCTCAAATACCTTGTGTTAGCAAATCTCTGAAGAGCTGACATAGTTTTGACCTGTTCTCAAATGTCAACTTTATTATACACTGAACAATGTGGGAAAGAAAAACAACCCAACAATAAAAATCAACCCAACTCCAAAATATTGGGAAGGTAGCAGAAGGATTTAGGACTGCAGGAAGGGGATGTTGTGTGCAATTCTTTGTTGGGCTGACTTTTAGCCAAGCTGATCTCCTAAATGGATCCAAAAAAAAAAGAGATGGTTAGATATCAGACTTTCAGGAGTGTGGGGATAACTGAGTAGTTCCTTCGGATAAGCAAAACCTATTGAGGGGCAATTCAGGGCAAACAGTATGAGAGAAAGATTTAGAGCTCAGTGGCTAGCTCAGGAAGGAGAACAAACAAGGGTTAGGGATTGGCAATAATTCTCTAAAGCCTTTTCTTTGAGAAATTGTTCTGTCTGTAGAATGTAAAAAAAAAAAGCTTTCTGTGCAATTTTTTAAATTAAATTTTCTGAAATTTACACCTACAGGCTTATAGTTCAAAAGAGAGTTTTTAAGGATTAGACACATTTAAAATAGTAAAAACTCTTTTATTGCAGCATTGGTTATTGACTGGTATTGCTTGAAATTTTTGGTCTATTTTACTGCATGTTATATGGGTGTATATGTTGATTGTTATATAGTACTAAGAATTCCTTAAGAGCTTTGTTTGAGATTTGACCACAGTGAAATTGACTGACTTTGTAAATAGTTTGTGAAAAGTTGTGAAAGGATAAAATTCAGCATACTCTTTCAGAGATACACAAAAGTTCAACATCAACAGATTTTGTTTTATCCCAGTATCATTTTTGTTCAGAATTTAAGCATGTAAATGAGGTATTTGCTATGGAAATCAAAATTTACTGGTTTTGGAAAATAAAAAGAGATCTGTGACCTTCAAAGGTACTCTAAACCCCTGTGGAGATGACTAAGGTGAAATTTGATCAAAGTGAAATGGAATAATTCACTTATGTGTTGTGTATTGCATACAGGTTCATGTTGTTGCTCCAACATTTTTCATGAGATGGGTGGATTGTTAATATTTCTTTACATTTTTATCAGTCTCATGAAGCTGATCAAACAAATGATTGTATCCTGCGAGACTAATGTATGGAAGAGGACACATATTTTTAAGTCTTTATGAGTAGACAAATGTAGTGATCTCAAGTACAAGTGCAAAAACGGAAGGGAAGGGAAGGGAAGGGAAGGGAAGGGAAGGGAAGGGAAGGGAAGGGAAAAAGTAGGGGAAACAAGCAGGGAAAGGAAAAACAAGAAGAAAGAAGGGGACGGGAAGAAATAAAAAGTAAAAAGAAGTTCCTTTTAAGTGTAGTCATATGTCATCTGATAGGCTTGAAGCCATTTATTCACATACCTTTTCTATTTAAATAAGAGTTGCATCTGCCTTTGCCAGGTATGGCAAAGGATGCTGAATGTTAAGAGGTTTATAGATAAAGCAGACAAGCTGGATGTAGACCCAAGGGAAATTTTCAGCTTTCACCCTAGCACCACAAAATAGTTGATACATTATTAAGATGCCAATGTCATATTAGGTTGTAGAATATCTTCCTTTCCAGACTTCATAGTTTCTGTAAAGACTTCAAACCCATTCATTCTTGCATCTAGGTTTGATGAAAACACCTGACTTCGAAAAAAATGCTGCTAGATATGTACCAAGACTTTCATCTTTGTAACCTGGTCTTTCAGGTTTGCTTAATATAACTTGACCAAAACCTTTATGTTTAGTTTTATAAACTCTCAGTGTTAACCTTTGACAGAAGAAAGCTAATATCAATTTTCAGATTAATATCTGAATCCTTGAAAGATGTGAAAAATTATTCCATATCTTTGCTACCACTACCAGAATAAGAAAGCAGTGCATAAAGAAGAAAAATGTCTTTATATCCTTACATGTCTCAAAATTCTTTTCACAGATTTTAGTTATGCTTGCTACTATGGTGATTCTTACCTGGAATTTCAAGGCTTACGTTTGAACATGCAAAATTTCATCCACCTGGAATTTAAGACCTATAATCCTCATGGACTTCTCCTAAATATTGAACAGAGCCCAGAAATAGTACAACATTTTTTAATTCGACTTGTCATCAATAACGGTACTTTGCAGGTAAGGCATCAAAATCTCCCACTGAAGGAAAAGTAAAGTTAGAATCTCTAAATACTCTAATATTTTTTCCTTTTCTTACTGCAGAAGATAGTAAATAAAGCTACAAAGTTTCTTGACATCTTCATTATTTTAAAGAAAATAGTTGTCCAACTTGCTGTCTGCTATGTCCAATTCTTGGCTAATATGATCAATATGACTCACAAGAGTATGCATTAAAACACACACACACAAAAAGGTAGTTTTTGTCTTTACTGTGGTACAAATAAAGTTATTGTATTTTATACCTAAACTAACTGAACTTCCTCATGTGGAAATTCATTAAAATTGTCATAAGGAAGGATTATGACATGGGCATAGGAATTGAGTGAATTGTCATAGGAAATTTACCACATTAGGGAATAGACTGTATCTTTTTTTTATCGTGTATTTCTAAGTAGAAATCTTTCACTTCATCTATTATTTAAATCACAGATCCACAGGGTCAGGAAAAAAACCCATTTCTTTGCTTTTTGTGGACAGACTAACTAGGAATATATTTGTTTATAAACTTTAAAAAGTAAAGTGTGTATCATAGTATATCTTTACCTTCCACAAATTATACCATCTTTTCTGAGGAAGAGATAAAACTAGAGCTTTATGAAAGACATAGGCAGATGTTAAAGAGGCTATAAAAAGATGTTAAAAGTTACTTTTCTCATAACTTATCTCCTATTTTCCTGCAATAGGTTTTCCAAAGTACCTGTAATTATATTCTTTTGTAAGAACTGTGAAATGTCTGTTAGAAACAGCATTTTTGTATTATATTTGCCTTCATATTTAAAGAACATGACCATACTAAACAGATATATGAAGATAAGCAGAAAATAGGAAAATTACTTGGGTTTTTTTTCTGTTATGTTGTGATTTTTTTTTTGTCTTTTATTATATTTGATTATCTTTGCCCAGAAAAAAAAAGAGATTAGTCATGGGCAGTAAGTTATCCAAGGTTTAGAAAATGTTGATGGCTTTAAGGTCATCTTACTTGTTTTCATGGTAAAGTAATGATGCAGAAAAATATTTTTCTAACATATCATAAGCACCATAAAATATGAAAGTACTTTAATTGACACCAATCTATTCAAAGATCCCAGTGTGCCATGTTAAAACTAATTGAATTCACTTAATCATTGACAAAGCTGGTCAATTAAATGTAGATTTAAAGCCCAATGAACAAATGGTTCTAAGCTCACAATCAAGCTACAATTACAAGTAGACAAACCATGAAATCAAGTGCCTGTTCACATTAGTATAGGAAATTAAATGGTGCTCCAAAATGCTCAAGCCTGCATGCTACATTACTTGTTTGGAAGCGTAAGGAAGCCATAAAATGGTAAGTAAAATTCACCCATGGCCAGTGATAATTTCAGATGGGCTGCAGATGGTCGACTTCTTTGCAAATCAGACACATAGTATCTGATTGTACAATACACAAAGATTAAAGCATTTTCATGCAGATTAGGAAGCATATATGTGTACTTGTATATTTCTGGTACAATAACCTTCCTTATCCAGAACTTTTAATGAAATGTTAATTTTCCTTGATACACATTACATCCTTCAGGTTTTTTTAAAACAATTTATTATTTAAAAATTCAATTTTCTATGCCTGAAACTGTTTAGTTATTAGAAATAATATGATTTTTTTTCTCCCCACTTTGTAGTACCAGTATTTATGTGATGAAGCAGCAGAAGTCAAAAACATCACAACCACTGCTAGGGTGGACGACGGACACTGGTATAATGTGCAAATTAGGTAAGTTTACCATTGTCTGTTTTTATAATTGTTTCAAAGATTATATAGATTGGACAGTTAGTAAATTCCTCAGATATTATATCTCATTAACTATGACACCTGAACGTGTACAGTAAAATCATGTTATGGTATAGCCTTGGAAAGAATGCTTATAACTACAGTTGGACAGTGCTCATCACATCCCTGATGTGCTTTGTGGAAATAAATTTATTCTCTTTGAAATCATTTACTGTAGCAAACATAAACATTCAGTCAGGGAAGATGCTGTGCAGGAGCACTAAGCTACTCGGGAAATTGTTGAATTTACAACAATGAAAGTGTGACTTATAGAAAAATCTTGGAAAATAAATAAATAGGCAGAAACAGCACTAAGACTTTCATTGTTGTCACTGACTTGCAACTCATTATAGGATATACTATTCCTGTAAAACAATACTTACAACTGAAGGAGAATAAAATGAAAATAAAATCAGGTAGAAAAGTGAGACAGGTAGTAAGTTTTCATGGGTTTTATATGTAGATGTATCTAATGACCAAATATCCATGCTCATAGAATCCACAGCCTTGGAAGTGAAAGTTTTGGGTTCACTTATAGGAAAATTAGGCACCTAGTGCACTCTCTGGGTTCCTAGTTCCTATTAGGTAACTTAAAATCAGTCCAGTCATGTCGTCCAGCAAGAAGAAAGCAAGCTAGCTGTCTGCTTGTCTCTCAGGAGTAAGTTAGTCCTTAAAAAGTTTGTGGAGGATTGCAGAGAGAACAAAAACCTTTTATCAGAATAGGCTTTTTGTAGCTATATCTGTCCAAACATTGTTAAATGAAGAACTTTCGCTGGGCAATAATGTCCCCCTTTCCTTCTATGGGAAATGTAGTGGAGTGTGTATCCATTACACTGTACCTTGCTGCCTTAGATGAGGCAGTGAGTACTCAGTGAGAAGAACTAAATTTTGTTACTGCATTTCAGTTACCATCACTGCCATAATTTTTTCTAGCAAGTTAAATCACACTCATGTTCCAGACCCCTCAATAACATACACAAATTAATGCAAGGAGCAAAAGCCAGAAATCCACTGCAGTTGTGCTTATCACCCAAAAAGGAACACCATAAACCAAGCCACGGTAATGGAAGCTAAAAGCAAGTGTAAGCTCCCCTGTGACCAGGAAGAAATAGAACACAGTATCTTTATAACACTGATAAAAGTGAGATTCTCTAAAATCTAATAACATTTGGAGTTCTGTTTATCTACTGGTTATGACTCCCTCTCCCTCTCAAAACAGAGAAAGTAAATAGGAAAATAGTTTTTAGAGAAGAGATATAAAGATGATAAAATCATTAAGCAGCTTCTATGTGAATAGAGACTAAATACTGAAGTACTCTGAAAACCCATTAAGGACAACTAAGAGAGGATCCCAAAGAAGACATCCCAAGTGACACAGAAAGGGAATAAGAAGTGGAGAAATAAAATTTCTAGTTACTTAAATAGTTTATATCCATTAGAATTCAATTGTTATTCCTTTGTTGTTCATTTTAAGAAAGATTTAAGATCCTGAAAATTATGAATACCTGGACTCTCAGTAATGTGGAATTCTTTACAGAAACAGCCTTTCCCCTGGCACTGAAGTGTTCAAACTGCCATGTCATAGTCATCCCTCAGAGATCCACTAATTACCATGATGCGAGTACACTTCTATGTATTTTCCCCCTATTCCGTCAAGCAGAAAATAACTTGAGTCTCTAAATCAGGCCATGACAACTGTCCATGACAAAAGAAAACCAACCTAATCTCTATATTTTGCTTTCCCTTTTGAGGCTAAAAAGAAAGAAACTTTCTTTCATTTGCAGGAAATTAATTCAGGACAGCTCGGGAAATGGGCCACACTTATTGAGCTGGGGCTGTAAGAAGGCATGCATACCATTTATGGGATTTAGGCTAGTTATAGAGCAATTAATGATTAATCATTCTACTCACTTTAGAAGAGTGGAAGTATTTCTGGACTTTGCTTTGAGATAATGTTTTGCAGATGACATCAAGTTGTGCGAGAGTGTTGAATCACTGGAAGCTAAAAAAGCTCTGCAGAGGGATCTGGGCAGACTGAATGAATGGGTCAAGGCCAATTCTGTGAGTCTTATGAGAAGTGGCTGAGGGAGCTGGGGCTGTTTGTCTGGGAGAAATAGAGGCTAAAGGAAGATCCTATTGCTCCCTACAACACCCTGGAAGGAGGCTATAGTGAGATGGAGGTCAGTCTCTTCCCCCAACTAACAAGAAATCAGACAAGAGGAAATGGCCTCAAGTTGCAGCAGGGACGGTTTAGGTTGGATATTTGGAAAAAATCTTCACAGAAAGGGTTGTAAAACACTGAAAGAGGATGCACAGAGAAGTGGCTGAGTCGTCATCACTGGAGATATTTAAAAAACATGTAGACATTGCAGTTAGGCCTATGGTTTAGTGTTGGACTTGGCAGTGCTGGTTTAACAGTTGATGGTCTTAAAGAGCTTTCCTAACCTAAACAATTCTGTGATTCTATGATTCCAAGATTCAAAATCTTAGTGATGTCGATTCAGAAAGATGTGGAGCTGCTTCTCGCTGTCATCCCATTTATCTTCACATGTGCTTGAGTTAAAGTACATATCCTGTATATGTGTATATAAATATGCTTTACATCTTTTTCTTTCATTGACAATAAAATATAGATTGTTAACAGTTAAGTTTGATAGAGTCAGTCTTGAAATATGTGTTAATTGTTTTCTAAAGTTACTATTTCATTTAATCAACTGCAGTGTAATATAGCATAATAAACTTTGGTTAAAAATTGCTGTAACTTATTCAGCAACTTTCTAGAGGCTTGCAAACATTTAATCTTCTCAGAACTGATTTTCAGTGAGATAAATAAGTTAAGTTTTGAACAATGGTATCTGGGAAGCTGGTGAAGTTAGATGAGAATGTAGGAGATACTGCATATTGTAACATAGTGGACGTGCACATGGGATTTTCTTTATTGTACATTTGTTAAACATTATGAACAGACATTGTGGATAATAACAATTAAAAAAAATTTTTAAGAAAATGCTAATTTTTATTATTTAATATAATTGTAATTGTTGGGAGCTCTTTTGATGTAGTCCTATGCTGGAAAGGATTTTGTCTTTTCAGTTCAGGAATAGCAGTGCATTTCAGCTACTGAAGATTAGCCATCTTCAAAAAGCATGCTGCCTCTACAATATCATTAAATGAAAGTAGACTTAAAAGTAGTGAGTGCTGTTTAATAGAAGTTTAGGTACAGTGAAAATTAGATAGTGATAGTATCTTCCTTTTCTGCTAACAGGAGAACATTTTACTGCTTCCTTTATCCCACAGAAATAATTCCTCACGTGAATGCAAGAAATGTCACACCATATAATATTTGCAAATAAATGTGCATAATACTGTCAGGCAATGTCCTTTATCCAGTTCTCATGGTTCATCATGATATTCATGTTGAAAGAAAAATAGCAACATTGCTGAAGTACATTTTTCATGATGATGAAATATTGTGACTACAAAAACTGTAATAATTTAATAAATGTTGGTACAATATGAGGACTGTATTTGCTTCAAAATCTGGGATATGTTTGATAATTTGGGTTAGGGTATAACTTTTTGCATCAGGTTCATCTAATTTGTGTCAATGGCTGCTGATACCAACATGTTGCTAAGGTTTGCCTAAGAGCAGTGCCTTAGAGTTCCATTTAATCTGTAAACTACTGTAGTTGTGTACTAAGTCTATTAATGAAATTTCATTGCAGCTGTTTCACTCACACTTCTGACTATTTTTTTGTTTTGTTTTGTTTTCTTAAGAATGTTACCAGGGAATTGAGTGAGCTGCAGTGAAAAATATATATGGGCAATATCCCAGAGGGATTGGATTGCTGCAGGACATTATGAAGGGAAGGAAATGTTAGACTCAAGCACTGGAAGGTTTTTATGTTTGGTTTTATAGTGAAGATACAGTTTTCTTACTGACAATACAGGGGATGTTCTACCAAAATCTCTCAATACAGCCTTTATAATTCTGCCTCCATTAACTGCTTTAAGGCTTTTCTTCTACAATCTTTGTCATCAAAACAAGTTGATAAAATAATATGTATTGCAAAAACAAACCAAACTGCAGCAGCAATATTAGAAATTTGCCTTTTCTTGGACCAATATTCTCCATTTCAGTACTGATAAAAATATGAAAAGTATTTTTATTTTTAGTCTCAGATCATCATTTTCAATTGCTTTAGCAAATTTGTCCACTTATAAATTGATTATGCAGTAGATGTCATGAATAAAACTTCATTCTTTAATATGAGCCTATCCACATTGAAATTTTTTTAATTATCTGAGGTCACCAGGATTAAAATCTGGTGTTGGTGTTCCATCAGAAACTGACTGCAAAATCTGGCAATTGCTTTTCAAAGAATGTTTTATTCCTCTCTTTTAACTCCTGTTGTTTGTAATTTCAGCTTTGCACTAGTTACCTTCAGGACTTTTGGTGATTGATTGTCTTGCTTTTGAGATGTAAAAGTTTTCTGATTCCTCGAGTCAGAAAAAGATCTTTCTAATCATGCCATAATGCAACATATGCTCACTCAGGAGCTTTTAGATTGCTTGGTTTTGACAGCTTTTTATGAGGGTCTGAGATAATCCATATGCTGCAAAGTATGCTGTATTTATTATCCTTCACATCATGCTACAAACCTCATATTTTCCCTAGGGCTTTTAGGCAAGTAAGATAAGCATATGATAGATAAAGTGGGTAACAAATCCTGCAGATGCTTCTCTGTTTTGTTTGCCTTTGGTTCTTTTTATTTCACTTTTATTGTAAATTCATATTTTTATTTTATCACAAAGGTGCACAACTTTGACCTTTTTTAGCATGACAGCTTATAGGTGAAGAAGTCACTCATCTCTTGCATGTACCATGTAAATTTCATATACTCAATGAAAATATTCTTAATGGTCCATATCCTCAAAAACCAATGTAAGTCAAAAGACATTCTGAGCAATTGCTGCTGTTTAGTTAGAGAACTGTATTCAATATTTATAAAATGCAGTGAGAAATATATTCTTGATATAAAATAGCTTCAGGGTCTTTTAATTTTCTTTGCCTCTCCCAAGAAAGCTCTCAATTGACTTGCATCAGTTACAAGAAGTTTAAGTACTTGGACCCAGCAGGGTTTAGCCTGTTTTATATTTTTTACCAATACAAAAGATTTAAGAAGTTGCTGAACCTCTAAACCAGCCATTGACAGACCAACAATGGTTGTGTTGGTATTTTTTTTTTCAGTCTCTCCTAAAGTGCCTAGTGTAAAATTAGGGGTGAAAGAATAGAAGTGCTGACTTATCTAGTAATTTCTGATTTTGAATTTTTTCTAAAACTTTTCCCAGATCAGTGGAGCTTATTTGGAAAAAGGATAGATTATACTTAGTCAAATTTATTTCTGATTCATTAACACTGGTTAAAAAAATGACATTTATATTTTCTTTATTTCACAGTATGTTAAGTCCCAAGTAAGTTATATCTGCTACTTAATGTCCAATATACAGTGCAGAGATGCTAAGTCACTGAAAACAAATTACTTTGAGAATATAGTTTAGAAATACAGGCATTTTCATTTAATATGGAAAGAAAATAATTAAAACATTGGGAATTTTGATACTGGTGTCAAGACCTTGATTTGTAAAGTGGAAAATAGGAATGAGTTGATCATGAAGTATGAAGAAAATTGGAGGGATTGTTTTTTCATTTTGGTTTGGGGATTTTGGACAAAGATAAAGAAATTTAACACCAAATAAATATGAGCATAGGTGAACAGGAAAAATGAGCAGGACATACCCCAAAATGGGTATTATGAAATACTCGTGATAGAAAAAAGATACTAACTTTGTAACAACATAGATTGAGTATTGGCACAAGTAGCTCAAAAAGTGGACAACTAATTTCTGGGGGCTGAAAATTTCTGTTACACAGTGACACTATTACTGCCTGCTAGCAGAGCATGACAGTACCACAGTAATGGTAATGTTGGATTGAAGCAACAGGATCAAAGGAGTTTCTGATTTATGAACTGTGAAATTGAAGCCAAATAAGAATCAAAAAACACTAAATAGAAGAAAAGTTTTGAAATCTTGCTATTCAGAATATATGTGTTTTCCAGTTCATTCTGCTAACATGCACAGTACATTTAGAGAGAGTTAATTTGATTTTAATCCTTTCACAGATAAGTACCGGAGGAATCAAGCCAATAATATTCCCTCCTGTGACTAATTTTATTTTTTGCTTTATCTCATAAATACTTTATAATTTAAATGTACTTTAATGTATCTTTCTACTTTGGAGCTGGGGTTGTTTGGCTGGAAGAAAAGGAAGTTCAGGGGAGATCATGTTGGTCTCTGTAACTACCTGAAAGGAAGCTGTAGCCAGGCAGGGGGGTCAGCCCCCTCTCCCAAGTAACAAGATGAGAGGAAATGGCCTCAAGTTGTACCAGGGGAGGTTTAGGTTGGATATTAGGAAAAGTTTCTTCACAGTATTTGTTGTTAAGCATTGGAAAAGGCTGCCCAAATAAGTGGTTGAGTCACCATCACTGGAGGTATTTTTTAAAAATTATTGGTGGCACTTAGGGACATGGTTTAGTGATGAACTTTGCCATATTAGATTAATGGTTTGACTGGGTGATGTTAGGGGTCTTTTCCAACCTTAATTATTTTATTATTCTATGACAATTCTCCCTTTTTAATGATTTAGAGCACTATAGAAATAATGACTTTGTAGATGCTAGAGAGCAAAGACAGCATCTCACTAAAAAACACAGATAAGTAAACTGATCCATACATGGGTTGATCCATACATAGGTTGAATAGGAGAATGCATTTATTATATATGCTGCTGAACAATTACTAAGGAAAGAGATATACCATGTATGAATTCTTATTTACCCAGTTTCCTTTGTGAATAAGCATGGATTTCTGTAGCTGAAGATCATTTTTGTGCACAAACACCAGAAATAGTTTCAGGTACAGCAGATCACTGCAGTCATGTTCTATCAATCCTATGTATTTTTAAAATACCAGTTAGGTTAAATTATTTTGCTTTAAAAGAGAATATATTAAACTTCAGTAGTAGAACTACTGTACCACAACTAATGGTTCTACTGTTCTTTGGAGGGTCTTTATTGTGAAAAACAAAAGTATATTTTAATTCTAGATTCAGAAATTTTTTCCTTACTGGCAATTGCCTTTCTTTGTCTCTCTTTATTACAAAAAACAAAGAAACATCTTGCCTCTCTTACTGACTGCTGCATATCACCAAATACCATATCTGTTAGAGATATTGTCTAAACAACTTATGTATTTGCTGGAGGCTCTTTCTCAGGACATGTTTTTAGCTGGTTTTCTGTTTAAGAGTATTTCAGTCCTGTTCTATCCCATGTGGTCTACACAGTTGATCTTAACTCTATTGTTTACATTATTTATTTCACAGAACATTCAACATTTTCTTACCAGAATAACTTAAATTGCTATTTTTAAAAATAGGGTAGTAACATTATCAGTGGAGTTTTTCAATACATTTTAAATATTTTTTCCTTATAAAAAGTAATGGAATGTAACAGTATCCTATTTCTGAATGGATTTTGGTTTTAGGAAAACAGACCTAACATATATAATACATACATTCTGGTATTTCCTTTTATACACTTAAATACACTGAGGTCTTTGATTTTGTAACCAAAGTGATTTTAAGAACTTAGGTTTTCACATGTGATATTAATAAATTTTATACAATATATACATATCAATAAGGAGTAAATGTACTAGCTATCAGGAAGCTTAGCAGAAAAAATACAGTGTAGGTTTAAAAAAATATTTTATAGAACTTCTTTTTCTCTCTATGGATGAACATATGACATGATTTGAACACAGCAGCATAAGGTAACATAAACTACCATTTTTATGTAAGTTAAAATTTCTAAAATTTCTTGGATTTAGATTTTCCGTCCAGAAAGGAAAATTTATTTGACCACCAAGGGACCACTAGCTTGACCTCTTCTATATCTTAGATATATCTTATCTGATGTGTATATATATATATATATATATGATCAATATTTTGTTTGAAGTCTCATCATAGACAAAGACTTCAGTTAAATCAAGCCATTCTATTAAATATTTTCCTCAGATACACTTTACTGTGGTCACCTCTTCTGAAACCCACAGCATTGGTGTGCAGTTTATGTAAACAGATCATTCTGCCTGGCAAACCCCAGCCAGCACTTCAGTAAAAAGCTGAAAATAAAGGGTGGGTAAAGAGTGCCTTCTGACCCTGCTAACCCTATGTCTCAGGTATTAAGGTAATGCTCAGTACTGAGCCAGCAGCAAAGACATATAAGAGGTGTAATTCACTCTCACCTCAAAGATCTTTTTGTCTGCTAGATACCCTTTCACCACTCTGTTATTTGAGACATGTCTGGAAAATGGAGAAATGAAAATAATTAGCTGGTTCTGTAGTGGGAGAAAAATGCTGTTGGCATTGCATCCAGAAACTTGAAGACATAAATTTTTATTAAAGTGGTACTGCAGCAGATATGAGGCAGCATGAGTATTTGAAAGATAATGTAAGCAATCCTTTTCTCTACTGAATAAAGTGGGATATGCAATGAACAGGACAAGCAGTATAGCAGACAGTGCTGTGTGAATTCTGTACACTCTAACTCCTACTTAGCAAGAAGGGAGCTGGCTTTCTACTTTATCCCACAAGAATCCCTTTCAGTCAGAGCTATATGGAGGCAGGGAGACTGTGCCTCTTCTGAAAGCAAATAAGCTTTTTGTCCCTGAAGGGCAGGATGGAGCTTGCAGAGTTTGCAGCAACAGCACAGACAGAAAACCCTGAAAAAAAGAAGACAAGAGTCTTCCTGCTATAGGTGCCAAGCACTAAGGTGAGCCTTGTAAGGCCAAGGAAGGGAGATTTTGTTCAGGACCAACTGTATCTAGTAGAAAATTTATTTCAAGATAGAGAATAAATTTGCTTTCAAGGCTTTTATTTAATTATGTTTATTGCTACAATTTCATTATTAAAAAAAAAAACTTTTAAGAATCTCATTATCTTGTATGCTAAATAAAGTCTATCCTTAAAGAGGAGACTCATGTCTTTTTGGATAAGTTACTCCAACAAAAGGGATTCAGAATGCCTTTCAAAGGGACACTTCTGGCCTCAAAAGGCTTCTCTGTTTTTTCCACGTTTAAACCACTTTATTCTTCTTTCTTTGTTTGGCTACTGACCCATGTTGCCAGGGCTCAAATAGGGTCCTTTGCCAAAGCTGCCATTCAAACCACACCTGTAACTATATAAGATGACTGTGAGAATAACCAGGCTCCACGATATCTACTGTGAATATTCACAGCCCTAACTTCAGAATTTCTTTAAAATGTTAGCTTGAAGTTTGTCTTCATAAAAAGATCAATTTAACTTTCTTTCAGAAACAAAATTTCTGTCCATAACCAATCACAGGGTTATACTGCTGATGCTGCAGGATGATACTCCTTTTGAACGGTGCTGGAGAGATCTCAGTCCTGCATTACCAGACATGGCAGAAAACCTTTTGCTATTCTGAAGTCACTACAGCAATTGCTTTCTTCATTCAGCAAGAGCAAAGATTTCACAAAGAAAGGAATGGTGGAAGTGAATAAACCCTAGAAATTATGTCAGAGAAACTTGACATTAACATTTTTTGTATCTTGCATTTAGTTTCCTGAAATTGAGAGCAGTGAAAGTATGCTTACATAGCTGTCTGAGTACAGGAAAAAAACCCCACCCTGCACTGATTGAGTCTTCTAACTAAAACAAAGGATTAAAACTTATGGCACTTTTTTTCAGCTAAGTAATGTTATTTTATTTTCCATCAGTGCAATGTTAAAAAAAAAATTTCTTAATTGAAATCAAAACCTGGCCAGAAATCAAAGCTCAAGATGTTGCACATATTTTTTAATTTTCCAGGGTGGCTGTTTTTCACAAACTTCTTATGGATCAACAGAGAATAAGCAACTGCCTTTTCCTAGTAATGTTATTGAATGCAATGGATTTAATGATACTAAATTGATCCTAATAACAGTTAATAGTGATTTAATACCACCAATTAGTTTGATACAAACTGTTGTTTTACAGCCTCTTTAAGATAAAAGCTTAATCAGTCATGCTACATCTTGGGTACAAATCACATTCTTCACATTCTGCACATTCTCAGAACTCTACCTTAAAGCAGACACTCAGACATTAAAATTTAGAATCATGCAAGTGACAAATCTGTGGTGTATTGTGATGTTTTCTCTTCAGATTGTTTAACTAAAGAAAATGCTAAAAATGCTTCTATCATACTACTTTATTTTGCTTTGGATCTCAAAAGAGATCATTAGTGTCATTTATAAGGATTAGAATGTTCTACTTTATCTTCTGAAGCAGTTTATCGCAGGGACAGAAACATAAAAACAGTAAGATAAAACTCTAATAACAGGCCAATAACAGTACATCAGGCTTTGTTCTGTATTATTTTCTATGGAACATAAAAGGGTACTTATGGACACTAAAAGTGGGTTCAGTGTTCTGTGGCTGCTTTGGCCATAAGTACAGAACTTATATTAAAGAGAACACTGGGTATAGAGATCCAAATAACCTTGGCCTGCAAAGCTGATATAAATATGAATTCCCACAATGTACTTCTGAACTTTGCAAGTTTCAGAATTGAATATAATATCTAACTTCCATGGTAACTGTAACAGAAACAGCGATGACTTTGTAAAAATATGGATGATTCCATGTCATTATTTGAACTCAAGTTGTGGACTTCAGTGTAGTAGTGTAAGCATACCCTCTGTGAAAAGAAAAGGGAGTGCTACATTTATTTGTTTGTTTGTTTGTTTGTTTGTTTGTTAGAATAGGATACAAAGTTTATTTCCTTCCTTCCTTGCATTATTAGTGAAATTTGCATCACTGGCTTTATTGTTCTTATCTGTTTAGTTGAATCGCACTTAAATCTAAAACCAGACCAAGAAATCAGCTTCAGGCCCAGGAAATATGCTATCAGAGAAATGAGAAAAAATATGTTGTTCATCTGCACCATGGAACTGTGTGTTACCTGGTGTCTCAGTAGGGCAAAGTCAGCACCAACAGATGAGAGCAGTCTAAAGTTATGCATTTTATTGTAGAGTGAAAATGTAATGACTGTGAGTGAACTGGTATATATTCCATCTAGATAAATCTACTGCAGGTAATAAGAGATTCTGCCTTATTCTGTAAATGTTATTGGTATGGAATTGCTGGGGTTTTCTTTGCTGGAGATTTTAGTGTCTTAGGATTGTAGAATTATAGGGTATTTTGGTCCAAAAGGGACTTCAGGAGGTCTTTAGCCCAACCTCCTGCTCAAAGCAGGGCCAGCCAAGGTCAGAACAGGTTGCTCAATGCTTTATTCAATCAGATTTTGTAAACCTCAAACACTGAAACCTGTAAAACCTTCTGAGTAAAGAGGTCCAGATGTTCCATTCCTAAAGCTCCCTCAAAAACACCCTTGAAAAGGCATAAAGATTTCAAAACCAGTGCTAGGTTAAAATTGATCCAACCTTTTAAATACTCATTAAGAAAAAGTTACTCTTGATTGTAGTGAGAGTAGGTTTATTGTTTTGTTGTAATTTTACAAAAATAAACATCCTACTGTGAGGAAGAGTTTGAGTAGGAAGCCAGACAATGTAAACCTCCAGATACTGAGTGAAAAAGCTAATAAACCCATAAATAATAACTAAATATAATGAAAGTGAACATGTTCCCAGCTTTAATTAAGCAATTATCTTCAATACAGTCGGGGAAATTTGGGCTTATTTGTTTTACATTATATGATAATAAAACTTCTTTACTTCTGGTGGTTTATAACAGATATTTGGTATAGTTTTTTTAAATATCTTGTTGCTTTTGTTTAATAGACTGAATGCTAATACTGCAGCTTAAACTGTTCAGTGGTATTAGTGAATTCTTGTTGTTTAACATGGCCACATTCAAGTGAAATTTCTAGACACAAGTGAAAGTTTCAATCTTGCTTCTAAAACAAAAGATTTCCCTTTTCTGTCAGAAAAAAACAGGTTAAAGAATTTTTATTCCCAGCAAGGCTTCACAACATGACTGACACAATACTTTTTCTGAACATCCCCCTTTCCCGCCTCCTCTTCTACCATTTGTTTTGTTACCTTTTTACCATTTTATGATGATCCTAAAAATGTCACTTAATCATCACTGAAAAATGTCAGAAGGTAAAGACATTATGTAAAAGGACTTGGATTTCATACAGACATTGTCGTGTTTAGGGACTGTTATATCAATACTTATCAAATTATTGTCTGACCTTTCCATCATTCTAACCTGTGAGGCACTGAGCAATGGATTTAGTACTGTTTAGACAGAATTTATCTTCAGGTTATAATTAATAGGCCAGTATTTAATCACTACATTTGTGTGATTACAAATGAGAAAACTGTGAACTATTACTGCTGGCTTGGACTGAGGCACAATTACTGGTAGCTTACCCAGCAAAAGTGCTTGAGAGTTGCTGCATGCATTTTCAAATTTATAATTATGCAAAAAGCCCTGTCATCTTACTTGACCTTTAAAGCACCCAATGTGCTGATTGTAGAAAAAGTATTTTAAAAGCCTGATGGAAATTTCATAGAGTGCATATATGACCCGGTGATTGTATCATCAGCAAATGCTAAACAATAATGGTTTAAAGTCATTATTCTAATTTGGCCAGACCCTGCTAGATTCAATCAAACACAATCAGAGGTGCATGGCAGACATTCTAACAAGCTTAGGGCAAAGGGAGCTCATGCTTTGAATTGTATTAACTTGTTTTCTGACACCAAATACTGGGAACTAATTTCAAAATATTCTTTTGATATATGCACACAAAAATACTTTTACATATCATTCATTTAAGTTATTAAGGACAAACTAAAAATATGTCTAAAGCTAATGTGAAAAGAACTACATCAATATGGTGTTTGTGTGATAGAAGTATGTACATGGTTGTGTAACTAGATACAGAGTTAACATCTCAAAACATGTAGAAGAAACAGTAATTAAGAGAAAAACAGATGAGAAATTGTTGGAGCAGCTGTACTTCACTTAGCACATCTGTCAAATAGTTGAAAAGAAAAGCCTGTAAGTTCCTCCCTGTCCCTCTTCCACTTCATCTTAAGAATTACATTGCATTAAAACAGGTCTGATTTACAATATTTCTGAAATGTTTCTATTTTGCTGTTATGCTTTTATTCATTATTACAATATCCTTTTATCAGGAAGAGAAGAAATTTTAGATATTTACAAAATCATAATTTTTTCCTTTGAAATGTCACTGCCACTCTTTTCTGTAGAATGAGATATCAAAGATGTCATACTGGGTTCAAACAGTAGTAAAAATTTCTTGACCATTGCAAATAGAGGTACAGAGAATGACTGTGCCAGTTACATACATTATCAGCAAACTTCATTTATAAGTCATTAATGAAAATAGTGTGTTACAGAACCTTGTGTGTGTGCTTGACATACAGCCCTTGTATAATATCCAAAAAGCACAGTAGGAAAAACATTTCTTTCCTTGATTCTAGATACATTTAGCTCTTTTTTCACATTCATGCTAGCTATTAATTATCAAGTTCAAAAAAAATTTGAAGGGGGAACAAAAGTTCCCCTGAATTGATCCATTAAGATGCTAGTTTTCAGCCCACAGAATCTAAACCCCAATTTACTTCTCTTCTTCATTCTTGATTTTAACAACAAACCAAAATTTTTTATTCTCCTCCTGAAATTATTTGCCATAGGATGGACAAACCATTTTGCATACACAAACATTTATAGGTCTTTCTGTAAATACATGTTACCATGTTTGCACATTGTTCTGAAAGTATCCCAAAACAGAATTACATGGAAAACAAAGAGAACTGTTTGCAAATGTTACTAATGTTAGCTCTCCATTATGTCAGTTAAAAACACATAGAGGTCCTTATGAAATAATATGTGAGAATCCATATACTGTATGACACAGAATATAGTTAAGAAAACTTTTAATGCTCTTATTTGTAAGAATTTTCAGGAGGTTATTTTGCATTGTCAGAGAAAACCTGAATTCATACAATACCTACTGCATCCTACCCAAATTGCTTTTACAGAGCTGTGGGTTTGTGGTTTTGGGGTTTCTTTTGTCTCAGATTTTCCAGGTTTTGGGGGGGGTTTTTGTATGTGCTCTTTTCACATAGATTTTTTGTTACACCCATATTACAAAAACACTTGGATAGCTTTAAATATAGATCTGATTGAATGCTGGTTTTTTTCATGTACAGAGAGAAGGACAGGCTGGTAGAAATTCCCCCATGGGAGACTAGTTCTGATATTTCCTTCTTGTGCTTTCTTGCATGAAGATAAAGTGATTGCTGCCAGTTGGTTATTGGAATGCAAATGACCTTTACATCATTTTAAAAAAATTGAAAGAAACCAAATTGTTTGCTTGGTGCCTTCTGTTTGCTGTTGACAATGCATGCACCTTGTTAGTGGCAACATTTTTAAGAGGGTATGTGAATGGAGGACGGAAATGGGAATGTGTATATTAATTTCAAGGCCTAATATTACTGACTTCAGCTTTAGGAATGATGCTTTTGAAGATAAGTATTACAAATTATTATAGTATCTCTGCACTTTCTAAAATGCAGCTTGTTTTAAATTGCTTTTGTGGTTTGTATTTTGTGTGTGTGTGTCTGCATGTTTGTGATGAGACAGAGGGATAGTTAAAATATATCAGTTCAATTGATGTATTTTTTACAAATTACAGAGTCTTATTATTAAAAAATTTGTAAGTTTTTTTATTCAGTCATCTATATGCTTTGGCTTTTTTTAGCAATTAAACTGCCCAGATTTGCAATATGGCTTCATTTTAATGGAATTTCAAACCCCAAAGACATGTCAACTCACAGCTTGTTAAACAACTTCTTTTTAATTTATAATTCTACAATACAAACAAGCTATTTATTTTTCTTTCCTTTTTAGTTTAATAACAGCCTAATTAATTTGTCAGATAGTAATGTAAATTATATATAGTCATGAAATGTACCTATTTCTGAATTTGTGCAGGCAAGGCATGGAACCATGTGAAGCAGAAATGTCAGTCCTGAAGTTATCTTCAAATGCAAGTATAACTAGAAATTACTGGTCCAGTTCTTATTGGCTTGAAACAGGATCCATATTTGTTGGTGGTTTGCCTCATCCTAATGCAGCAAAACAGGTATTTATTACTATTATTTATTTATTTATGTATTTATTTTTAAAGTTGTGTTACTTTTAGGAGTGGCATGTTGATGTATGTATGGATGTAATTACTGAAGAGATTTAAACCATCCAAAAAATAAAAAATACAACTTTTTGAGAGTTACATCTAAGGGATGAGTATGGTCCCTTGCAGAGTGTTGTTCATGTTTTGTTCCTTCTGGAAAGGAACAAAAAGGACATTATGGTCTAAAATCATTACCTGAAGTCCTGTTTGCCTTGAGCAGGGAGAGTAAAGGAGCAAACATGATCAAATTTAGAGGAGGTACCTGTTAAGTGAGGTGCTAGATCTGTGAAGATGTGAAAAGTGTAACTGCAATGGTTTCCAGAACAAAGGAGGCTCTGTTTGCATCCTGTGCTGGCTCAGAGAGGCATGTGTGAAAATGGACCAGGCAAGAGAACACTAACCCACGAAACTGTATTAATGAATGAGAGACAGCACAGCAGCTTGAGTTTGTGGGGGTCTGTATGCAGCTCGGGTAACCACATAAGCAGGGATGAAAAGTAATGTGCCATGGTGCTTGTACAGAGTTAGGGAAGAATGCCCACAGGGTCATGCAGAGAGTTGGAGACAAGCAGATCATTACTCAGGTGTTCTTATGGCAGATTTTGGGGTAGAGTAGTCACAAGAACTGATGCACCTCACTTAAGTTATTTCTAATATATTTTTTCCCAAAGCAGAATGAGTATAGTTAGCAATTTCTATTCCAGTTTGTGACACTTAAACTATTCATGCTTACACAGATCAAAGGCCTAGGCCTTGTAATTCACTTGAGACTGGCACCATACACCCAGGACACACAGCTTCCAGCAGCATGGCCCCAGTGCAACACAGCTCCCAGTGCAGCTGGTTCAGCCTTCTGCATCTCATCAGATGCAGAAATGCACAGAGTGCATTTCAGCATCTTAGGGGGTATTGCCATAGCTATGAACACATTCTTTAATTAAATTTTGGACATAAGATGCCAGTGATGTCACTAGTCACATAGTTCCAAGTTGGTCTCTGACTTTCACTTATCCAAACCCAAAGTGTGTTGCTGCCTGGACTATTTAACTCTTGTTTCATTCCCAAATGTGCTTCCAGAATGTGAAACTAGTCACTATTATGTAATAAAGACTATCTGTGAGTGTTTGTGTTTTCCACGTTGTGAAATTAATTAAACTGTTAGTGCTGAGTTGGTGCAGTGCAGTCCCATTTATCTGAACAGGGATCTTTGGATTGGTGTCACCCTGCAACCATAGCTAAGTTAGACTGCAGGGGTTTTGTTTCTCCAGTTCACTGTAAAAACTGGGCATATGTAGTCCAGTTTTCATTTTTTAAGCCATAATTTTGGGTAGGCTTCACCCTGTGCAATTGATTTAACCTTTTTATTTCTGTTCCGTTCTTCAGTAAGTGAAGGTCATCTTATCACAAGGCAAATAGAGTCATTTCAAGTACCAGCATGTTTTTGATACTGCCACTGTAATGCAGCATTTCTAGATTGCTTTCAGCTTACAATAAATTGCACAGTAATCAAAGATGGGACAAGACTGTTGAAATCCAACTTAAAAGTTCTTGTGAGTAAGTGTTTTTTAGGTTGCAAAATAATTTGCAAAAAGTGTACTTCTGGGTAGCTCATACTGACATTAAAGAACACTTCAAGTAGTGTTCATAGGTATATAACTTTTCCTTAATTCAAATGTTCATGCACAAAATATATCTTCATCTGGAATATTTTATTGTCAGTTGTATACAGAATTTTATTTACTACAAAAATGTAACCGTATTCATGAGCTATATGAAAATTGTATTTTCAATGTTTAAATGACCTGTCTTCTAGAAGCTAAGAGAAATTTTTGGAGGAGACTCCAAAGAATTTATAATGAAGGGTAAGAGAAGTTCAATTCATATAGTGTATTTTGTAGCAGGTAAAGAAGCCATTTGTTTCAGGGATATAGTAATAATGGGTATATGAGAATGAATTTTGAGATTAAAAATAGCTCTTTATTAGATAAAGGCAAAATAAAATCCAGAAAAATAAATTTATATTAGGGAAGTTCAAATACCAATTAAAAATAATGGTTTAAAGATTATTTATTGCTAAAATTTTTTTCTACATGTATTGGATTGTCATATCAGCATGGGCTTTCCTTCTTTGAGAATGTTGCAGTTCAATTCTATTCTTAATATAGGATTAATAGGTGAGATGTAGTAGTTCATGATTGTTATCTAAATTAGGTAATAGATGTGGGATATGTACAAGTGCTCAAGTTGGTGATACTTAGCCTCTATTAGTATTTGGAAGGCATGTTCCTATAACTTCCCCAAAAAGGCAAAAAATATATCCACTACTCTCAGTTGGCTCTCTAGTTTTCCACTGAGTTTTCTTGCAGCTTTCTTTGTGTTTGAGATGACCTCAGCCTTCATTACACTTAATTTTCTTTGGCTATTTATGATTTTTGTATTCATTTTGATCTTAGTACCTCATTTTGCTTAATTTTTATGTATTTTTAGCTTCAGGGAAGTTCAATTTTTCTTGGTTTCCCTGTTGAATTCTGTACGGCTCTGAGACAAATATAGTCTATAAAAGCTGGACTTTTTCCCTTTTGTCAGGGAATGGAGAACTGCCTGTCCAAGTACTCTTTCTGTGGGCTTTTCAACCCCAGCAGTAGGAAACCACTCCAGAAAGTTTCTTTTCCATCAGTTTAGACCCAGGCAGTCAGGCTTCTATTGTAAAACCTTCATCATCCCTGAAACAGAACAGGTCTGTTTCTGACCTTCGTCCTGCAGTTTGCTTCAAGGGCAATTTCTGCTCCAGCTGAGACTCAGCTTTTTCTGACAAGTGCTCTGATCACTCTTGGAGTCAAGTTTGATAATGACCCTTGTGATATCTGCAGTATCCACCTAATAATACATTGCCTTGTTTTAGCTCCTTCTTTCATAGGAGTAGTTCACTCTGATGTTGACTCTCCTACCTTCCAATATCGTGGAAGTTGCAGAGAACAGTAACTTCAGACCCTAGACTTCTCCAGTTTCTGACTAACAGGAACTTCAAGCTGTCAGTACCAGAGACTGTTGACATGGGAGTCATCTATTACTGGAACTGGCTCATGTTAATGATTCATTTCTAGGACAGATTCCTCCTCCTTTCATTTTGATTGGAGTTTGAGATGACCTATAAAGCCCTCAGGGTAAAATTTTGTCTCCTCTGATATTTCCTATATATTTTCCTAATCAGCTCAGAAATGTCCATGCATTATTCCCCCTTTTTTTTTTTTTTTTTTTTTTTTGGTATGCTTACTATTTGTTATTCCTTAGAATCAGAGTGCACTCAACATGTAAAGCAAGGTGCAACAATTCTGATTTTTCTCATTTCTGCCACAGTCCCTTCAGAAGATGAGAGCCTTATCCTTAATCAGTGATGCATTTAAAAGAATATCTGTGACATCTGGGGAAGCATTGCCATATACCCAATAGATTTATTCACTGTTCAGAAGATCTCTGACCTCCCAGACCTCAGTCCTATAGTGTCTGTGATTTGTGGCGAGAAACATTAGAGAAAGATAAAGGTATGGACTACTTAAGTAAACCAGACATATAAAGTACCATGGATCCAGAAAGATGCTTATAAGCATTCACCCCTGGCTGATGTTGTCACAAGGCCACTCTCCATTACCTCTGAAAGCCTGGAGCAATCAGAGGAAGCCCCTGATGACAGGGAAGAAAGACAAATGTGATGTTATCTTCATCTTAAAAAAGCCAAGAAGGAGGATGGGTAACCATGAGCCAGTCAGGTCAATGGCACACCTATGTTCCTGATACCACAATAGAAACAAATGAAGGAACTCCTTGGGAACAACCAGCACGGATCTGCCACAGGGAAGCTCTCCCTGACCAGTATGCTTACATTCCCTGTTGAGAAGACTGGCTCTGTGGGCAAGAGGAGGGCAAGTGGATAATCCTTATTTCATATCCCAGACTACAGTTCTCTTAGCTATCCACAGGCCAAAGATGGAAAAAGTATTTGCTTGGTAGGAATTCTGGAGGATCTGAAGATGTGGGTAGAAGTCAAGGTGACAAATACGTGCACTGAAACACCTTGAATGAATTGATCCAAGTTCGAGCACTGCAATCTGTTTCATGCATGGCAAGAAACTGTTTTTATGACTCTGTAAACTGTTCTTTGCAAAGTGTAGTGGAGTCATCTGACAGTCTAGGAAGCCATTGCTGAGCAGTCAGAATGGAAGCTAAACTATAAATAGCTGGCTGGCAGACGTCTTATCCTGCTGTCTCACCACAGCAAAAAAAATCCCCTTCAGTTCTGTGCCAGCTTCGTTTATTACTTATTTTTATTTTCTAACCTATTTCTTTGATAAAGAATATGATGGCAATAGTTCAGACTTGCCACAGGTAAATGGCAAAATCAGTTAAACAGTTAAATAGCACAGTCTTTTTAAAACACTGGGGTTTTAAAGCTGTTTATTATCACTATTTTTTAAGACATAAAAATCAACAAATAAGAAAGAGAAACCAAATTACACACAGAATAAAACATCCTTTTTGATCAGAAATTGAAAAAAGGTAATATTTTGGAAATCTCAAGACATGTTTCAGAATAATTAATTTCAACCTAGCTTTAGTATTAATTGTTTACAATAGGTTTTTCTCTGCAGAGAAGATTGGTACACTCAAAGTAAAATTAAAGATTGTTTTCAAATTCCTACAGCAGCAGCAGTGGATTGCAGTAATATTGCCATTTCTGCTGCTTTAATTGTTCTAGTAATTTCCATTTCTAGACTTAATAGTGTTTTAGTATTGAAAATGTGAAATGTCATTGTATCTTCATATTCCTTTTCAACTCAAGCAGTTCTCCATAATTAAACCTTACAAGTATTAAAACAGGAAAGTTTCACAAGGAAAGGAAGCTTCTGTACCAGGAGATCTTTCATCCAAAGATGAAAGATTAAGGGGAAGGTGTGTAAATACACATGTGAGCATCAATATGTTACCAATGGGAAATGGCAACAGATAATTGAGTGATATGCTCAGAATCATAGTGTGTTAATGTTGAAACTAAGGTGACATGGGAATCATTGTACATCTAAAGACTCAGACTAGGAGACCACAGTGGGCTTGTACTTTAAATATAAATGGATACAATACTGTGCATGTGTAAGAACACATATAGTTTTCCAATGAAAAAGAGATAATGTGATGTTTCACATGTACTGCCCACTTTTAAGATATTCTCAGGTATATACATATGTAGTTAAAAATGTTTTAAACTTCCTAATAACCAACTGCTAAAACATACAAAATTACATTCTTTCTCTTTTAAAAACTCATCCACAGAATTCAGTGACATTGAGTAAAGAAATGGACAATGTGAAACAGGTGTTACAAAATACAGAATCAGACCCTTAATTTGGAATGATCCAAAAGTAATTTGCTCTATGTTACAGCTGCTGTGCTTCCATAGACTAACACAACAGTAACCCCTCTGTAACTGTCTAGTTAGAAACAGTTTATGATCCATTTCCCTTGCCAGAGCATTGCAAAGCAGTGGGAGAATTTAGTACAATCTGTGCACAGTGCTTTAGATTTGATTATCTGGCATTCACCTCTACCTGATAAATCTTGGACTCTGACAGCAACTTTCACACTATAATTTATAATAATATAACATGTACACGATTCTTTAACATCCTGTTACAGTAATCGTTGGATGTGAGCAAATTACAGTGGTCCTGACCCAATTAATGCTCCCTGGGCTGCAGTGTTCAGCCTGAGAAGATTCCTGGGGAAGCCAACAAAGGAAAGAACATCCAATCTGTCACAGGACTGCAAGATGTACTAGACTGTTATAGGGCTGCAACTGTTTGCTACAGTGGTAGTTTGAAGCCTTATAGGGGCCAGTTCTTTAATGTTCATCCATTTCCTATTATTCCACAGCATATCTGAATTTTCATATTTAACTATTAAAAATCATAATTTTTTTAAAATAATTTTTATTTATATCAGGCAGACTGGTTATAGGGGCTTTTTTCATTAGATCATAAATCTGCCTAGGAATTATCCAAAGGATATTTCATATCTGATATAATTTTTAAAAATTATCTGATCCATCAGTTAAAGCTCTAGTCACAATAGGAATCCAGTCGCCAAGCCTTAGTCTTCCCTCCAAATACAGTGAACTATAGTGAAATATAGTGAAAGAATATAGTGAAATATAGGTGTTTAACTTGTAGTAACTATGCACCAGTGTTTAAGGTTCTGCAGCAGTACAGAAAAGGAAAATAAACAGTGTTGACTCTTTTATCCAGAATCTCATTGTGGTTTTAGTGCTACATTTGTGAAACTGTGAGTTGTTCCTGTTTGTATCAATTCTAGCGTTTGTATTTTTTCAAAAAAATTGTTTATCCTTATATTTATGCTGCTCCCTTTTAATTTGGCTTTCCCTACACACATTATACATCTTCTAAGTCCTGTCTGTTGTCAGGTTTCTGATTTACAATATTCAGAAAGGCTATTTCAGGGTGTTTGTTGATTTGAAATGCATTTTGCATCCTGAAGAGCATCTGACTTCTTTTTGAATCTTGCCATGACAGCCTTAGATCCTGACAAGTATTTACCTTCTAATGTCCTACTTAGGATATGTTTTGACTCTATCTTTGCATCACCTGAATGCTTATCTTAATTAAGAGCACCACTTACTATCACTCAAGATATTTTAAATATTTATACACGTTTATACACTAAATAAATATTTGTCATATCATCAAAAATAACATGTCAATGATTCATTGGCTACTATCACATATTCTGGTATTTGTTCTTCTTTGGATTAATAAGTCATGGTCTACAGGCTCTGTTCTTATGTAATTAAGCATTACCCTGAAGTCAGGGATCCTGTGTGTTGACTGGAGAGTTGTTTTGCCTGTTCTGAATAGATTGTTTTGATCAGCATGTTTTTGTGCATGAGTATTTCTTACATTGTCAGATAAATTGTGAATGTGTTTAACAGCATAAGACTCAGTGGGCAATATCTGTTGCATCTAACCAGTGTGAAAACTAAACCAACATTGGTAATTTTTGTCTTTTTTCGAATTCAGGTTGTTCACCACCCACCTAAAAACCCCTTCCTGTATTTCCCAAAAATTACTAATTTTCTTTGCTTGGGAACAATGTCAAAACATCTTTGGAAATTAGGTTGGCTCAGGTTTTGGGTGACCCTCTGATATAGGACCACTGTGTTCAAGTGGATATTAGTAATTGATGAAGCATAACTTCCTTAAACAAAATTTTAGGTTCTTTATGTGACATTGTCCCATGTCTTTGTTATTTACATTCTTCATTACAGCATTCAGGAATTTTCTTCTGAATGTAGATTTTCTGAGTTTTAGTTTGGTCCAATCATTTTGACCTTTCATAGTCCCTTTCGAAATGCCAGTATTGTATTTTCCACTTTCCTCTATAATATTACAAAACATAAATTAATTAAAAAGTTACATAACATTTTTGCACAATTCTAGGCTTTGGAGTTTTCATATATTAGATAGTTTTGATGAACATAGAACTACCTCCCCAGGAAGATGGTAAAGTCCTTATCACTGGAGGTTGTCAATGCATGATTGGACAGGGTGCTAGATAAACTCATCTAAACTCCCTTTGACATTAAAGGTTGGACCAGATGATCTTCTGAGATTCCTTCCAGCCTGGGATGTCCTCTGATTTTGTGGCATAAATACTTTTTTCAACCTAAACTAAAATATATCCCAGAACGTTTCTAAATATGCATAATAGCATATTTAATTTACCAGATTAAATTTACCAAATTAATTTAATAGATTAACCTTTTAAACATTCACCCATATTTTGGCTGGAAAAGTGTTGACTAATAGTCTTCTTTATTCTGCTACTTCGACAAGCAATCTCTCTTTTTTTCTTTTTTCTTTGTTTTTAAGTCATGCTTGATATTTGTTCCTACTTGATCATATGTAGTTCCTGAACTCTATGGAAGTGTTCTTCTGTAACCTGCAAGCATTTTACCTATAGAGCTTTCTATTTATATTTGATTTTATCCTTAATAACCTTGTCCTGATGCAGATAAACCTTCTGGTGGCTTTTTAAGTGTGATTTCCTCCCAGGAGAACACAGAGGTTGAGTATATTATAGTCAGGGTTTTTTTTATTTTTGGGAGAGTTTTTTAATGATTATATTTTGAAATATTGAAACATATTATTTGTCTAGAGTTGTATCTCTCGTAGTTTCCCTAATGGTTCCAAGAAATAATTATTTACAGCATCTAAAAGTGTAGTCCCTACAGCATATTTTGTCATCATTTCTTACCAGACTGCTTGGAGTAATTAAACTCTGTTATTACTGTCTTTTCTGCCTTACCTCTTCTAATCTGCTTTAGTATTTATCAAATACTGTCATCACCTTGGCAATATATAATATAGCTCTAATGTAATATTTTTCTTTCTGCATGAAATTTTAGTGCGAAATGATTTCTGCCAGTTTGTGTATATTTGTTTGACTTCTTTTATTATATTGCCTTTTTCTGGTGCAGCCTGATACATTCTTGCATGTTGCCAGAATGGAATAAACTACGTGCAGATGTATCAAGTTTCTGAGGGCGCCTGCACCTCACAGAAATGGCTTAAAAATATAGAGGACAGCTCCTTGGCTATGTTTTGTAAAGCAAAAGGTTTAATAAACTTATAAAATAATAAGCAATAAACAAACAAAATAGAACCCAAGTACTTACACACACAGCACCCAGCCACCACATCCTAAGAAGCCCCAAAGAAGCTTTGTTCTCTGCCTTAAATACAGGATGGTTTAGGTGGGATTTTTGACAAACTGCCCAATAGAGAATGGTTACATTTCTGAAAGACAGGTAAAGAGACCTATCTGTGTTTCTGTCTTGGTCTTGAGCCAATGGTTGTCAGGAGAGCAAAGAATGTTCTAGGGCTTTTCCTTTTAAGTCTTATGGTAAGACTGAAATCCTTTTTCCTTATGTGGAAAATACCGATTTGGTTTAAAGCTGCATTAGTACTGCAGCCTACGCCTTTCTTGATTTTCTTGCTTCATAACATCCCAGTGTTTATATTTCTACCATCAAGATTTATCATATTCTTACTGTTTTACTGCTTTTTTTTATTTTTTATAATTCAAGTATTTTTCCATAGGCAGTTACTTTTCTTCTGAAAATAAATAATGATTTAGTGATTTGGCATAAAAAAGAGTTGTTTTTACACAAATATTCATATTACAATTTTTGTAATATAATTATGTATGCATATTTTAATGTGAATTTTGGATTTTTTTTTTTTAAAAGGTTTTTCCAGGTAAAGAGAAAAATGTAATGGAATTACATTGGTAAATCAGTTTTATTCTAATTTCAATTATGTCTACTATAGAATGGTAATAAAGGCTTGCCTAATCCAGTGATTGAGAAAGAAATACATATGAGACATCAGATGCTTTGCTGAAAGCATCCAGTCCTGCCCTGTAGGATTCTTTGCTACTAGTGTGTCAGTAACCCTCACTGAGAATGTGTTCGTGATGGGTCTTAAAGGCTAAACAATACAGAGAAGTGATGCCATGAAGTAAAAGCTAAAACATTCCTGTAACAGTGTATTTCTGGCTTGTGTTATTCTTTTGAAGTCAATCTGTTGAAAAGGCTGTAGATGATGATCTAGGACACTGCAGCATTTGAGATAGTACCTTAGAGGAAAGAAGAATGCACAAGGAGAATTGTAGTGAAGAGTGACACATTTTTTTTCCTAATAAGATAAATCAGTATGCTTATAGTCATATTATAGATTTGTTGATTCTTTTTCTTATATCTGAGTATGTTCCTGTAAGTGTTTTGGACAATTCATACTTGAAACGTTTGAATTCTTGCTGAAGATCATTATTAGTACTGTGGGATCCTTAAACAGGAGCAGCTTATACAGATAACAGAAATTTTGAATTTTGCTAGTTATTGTAAAATCTAAACCTAGACTCTTAGACAATGTCCCTATCTTCTCTCCCTCGTGCTGCTGTGGTCCTGGCTCGGTGTGTGAGTGGGTCCTGCCTTCTTCTTCCTCTCAGGGAAGAGCCAGGGGTCCCGTGGGTGTGTGTGAGCCTGCAGGATGGAGGGATCGGGGAGATTCTAACATAGATAGGATTTCTCTCAGAGAAGGATGAGGGAGACTGGCTTCCAGGTGAACAAGCAGTTTGTTTGGCTGCTGTCCCCAAAAGCCCCGAGCCCCGGGGGAAAGGATTCGTAAAACCTTTGTCCTGGGCGTGGATAACACGGGACTGTCCAATCAGGTACAGAGAAAACAGAGTTACATCATAACTGCAACCAATAGCTTTTGGGCTTTCATGCATATTCATGTCCTCATTAAACCTTCCCGCTCTCCTAGAGAGACAAAAGGCCATGCTGCCACCACCCCGGGCAGCCACACTAGACTATTAATCAAAATGTGCAATAAGTGTTCCTAGTAGGTCTAATAAAATATAAATTTATAATATTAAAAATTATAGAATGAGAGACATAAAAGTATAAAGATTTTCAGTACTATTTCCTGAATGCTTCTTAGTAAGTATATATTGAAAAAATATGTTAATTTCAGTGATTTTACTAGTCATAAGTTGCACTTCATATTTTATCAGGGAGATATTAAGAGAAGTATTTTTGAAGTTCATAATATCAGACTTAGTGATTATGAAAATGTATATTTCTCCAGCTGTATTCTGTGATAGTTTTACTGCTTCTATTTTAAATTTTACTAGAGTTGATTTATAGAAGTTAGAATTTCAGATATGCATGTATGTATGTATGCATGTATTTATTATTATATTATTATATAATGCAAATACTGATATTATATTAATAAAATGTCTATTAAAATTTTCAATAAAGTCTCCTAACACCATGATAAAATACCTTGAAATGAGGAAGCAAGAAATATCTTTCACTGTGTTAAGTCCACAGGTCACAAAGTATTGCTGGTGAGAAATCAAGGGTTTTTCCTCACTGATTATCTTCTGCATCAAATTAAAAGGGACACTTAAGGTTAAGTTGAAATCCTATGACAAGACTGTGCTTCACAGAGGTGCAAAAATCTTATTAATATCAACATCTCTACATTAAAAAAAAAAATTGCATTCTGCCTATATAATATAACAGCAGCCCACAATACAAACTGATTACTACAAGCAAGATTAAAAATGTAATTCATTCTCATTAGATAATGGAAAAATGCCAAGATAATTGTACTTCTTACAGAGCTCCAGATCACCCAAACTGGTGAAATTATGGTTGCACTATATTCTTGCAGGAAAGAAGTGAACTTTAAGAAGCTCATGGCCCAGGGCCATCTGTGCAACAGGCCTTGGCTAGAGCAGCCACACTGAATCAGAACATTAAAAGCAAAGAGTTTGTGGTCCAAAACTCTCAACAGAATCACTACGCTGAGCCAAATAGATTATTTCTGTTTCTTATTTATATGAGATTTTGATATGCTTGGCTTTAACTGTGTCCTCTAGACGCTCTTTTATGTGGCTAGAAATAACCAGAGCTCTGTGCGCATGGGGAAATCAAAGTCCTGAAGATTCTGAATCTTAAAGAAAGGAAGAATAACATTGCAAAGTCTTTTGCTGATCTTAAATGATGATGGTTGTGCCACTCTCTCATTGAAATCCCCTCAGAGTTTGGCTTTATGGAAGTATTTTTCTCAAGGAATTTTAATTCTTTCATAATTTGAGTGCCTGAACTCAGCCTTGTATGTACTAAATGCTTAAAGCTGAACAGGTAGCAACTTCAGCAAATTAAAAGACTGATGCCAAGGCATCACTGAAAATTTCTCTGTCTAGTTCTCTTGAGAACACTTCTAAAAAACATACATGGTAGAGGGACATAAACAAACTCTATATTTGGAGAATTTAATAAGAGATTTGAATTCAGACTTTTGTTTAGTATGGAAGAAATATTTCCTTTTCTTTTTGACTAATATTTCCTATAGAGGGAAATAAGAGTTTGGGAAACAAAAGGTAAATTAAAAAGAAAATAGTATGACATAATTCAATTTCTAAAAGCAACTGGTGGGCATGTCCAAATGAATAGCTATACTGTAAAAAAACCTGTTTGATAAAAATGCATGTCGTGTACTCCTGTGTGATACCAGAAGTTTTTTTCTATTCCAGTACCTTTGGAGAGTCTGTTCGTGCTCTTTCTCTCAGTCAACATGTAAAATACCAGAGTGTCTGCAACCACTTTGCACTGAGATGAAATGCCCAACAATAAACAAATACCCGACCATTTTGTCCCACAAGCTTTTTCAACTTGAAGGAACACTCTTCTCCTGGGAAGTGAGAGAGAGCTCCTTTCCCTCTCCCCTGGAAATGATGTGAGTGTGTATGGAATAACATTAGGGTCCTGGCCATGCCCCCTCCCAGCTGTTGCAAAAATCAACCCTGTCCTGGCTGAAACCAGGACATCATAAAACCAGCCTTCAGGAATGGAAGGTCCCTACGACCAGCGGGAAACTCTGGAGCAAGGAATGCTTAACACTGCTGGAGTCACCATCCCTGGGGGTGTTTTAAAAAAGACTGGATGGGGCACTTAATGCCATGGTTTAATAAAGTGATATTTAATAGGTCATAGTTTGGACTTGATGATCTCAAAAGTCTTTTCTAACCTAGTTAATTCTGTGATTCTGTGAGATGGACTAGGATAAGGCTCCCTTAAACACACTGGTCATATGCAAGTCTCTGAGGTTTAATATGTTGGGTTGCACCCAGGAGTGCTGAGAAAACTGTCTGATGCCATTGTGAGGTCACTGTTAATCATCTTTGAATGGTCATGGCAATTAGAAGAGATTCCTGAAGACTGGAAGAGAACAAAACAAAAAATCTTTAAGAAGAGCAAGAAGAAAGATCAGTGAAACTATAGGTTAAACAACCTCATTTCAGTCACTGGGAATGTGATGCAACAAATCCCCCTGGAAACAATTTTCAAATACGTGGAGGTCAAGAAAGTAACTAGAAGTCATCAGCATGGATTTAAAAGGGGAAATCATGCTTGACCAGCCTCACAGTCTCTGCAGTTAAGTAGCTTGGTGGACAAGGGAGAGCAGTAGATGCTGTCTAACATGACCTCAGTAAAATTTTTGTCTCCTATGACATCATCATAGAAAAACCGACAAAGTGCAGGTGTATATAGAAGTTCACAATGAGGTGGATTTTAAAAAGTCTGAATGACCAGGCCTGAAGTGTTGTGATCAGTGATGCAAAGTCTGTTTGGAGATCAGGAACTAGTGAGGTGCCCCAGAATTCATTAGTGGGTCCAATACTGTTCAGTTTCTTCACTAGGGATTTGTATGACAGAACAGAATGCACCCTCAGCAGATTCTAAGATTGGTTCAAAACTGGAAAGTGGCTAATTCTCCATAGGGTTGTGCTGGCATCCAGAGGGACCTCAACAGAGTGGAGAAATGGGCTGACAGAAATTTCATGCAGCTCAAAAAAGGGGTATTGCAAAGTCCTGCAACTGAGGAAGAATAATCCCATGTGCAAAGTACATTGTGGTGTCAGCTGACTGGAGCACAGCTTGGCAAAGGAGAACCTTGGATTTCTGGTGGGCAGCAAGCCATCTATGAGCCAGTTAGGCATCCTCACAGTGCAGGGGTGGGGATTCACCCTCTCTGTTCAGTACTGGTGAACTTGTATCTGAATTAATGGAACCAGTTCTGTACCCATCCAGTACAAGAAACATCTGTACTTACTGGACCATCTCCAGTAGAGGGCCACAAATATTATCAAGGGGTTGGAACATCTCTCATATGAGAAAAGACTGAAAGAACTGTGACAGTTCTTTTGGTTTTTTGATGCCTTCCTGTCATATCACCCAGGCCTTTTGTTCATCAACTCTTGCAAGGACCCTATGCAAAAGTACCTTAATTTTATCAGAAAAAAGATGCTATTTCAGTGATATGCAAAGATATTATTTGATTTTATATACAGAGATATGATTCTGCTTCTGTGGATATTATTTCCTTTTTTGAAAAACAATTTTAAAAGGGATAATGTTGTTTTGAACTTTCAAATTGCTTTTATGAATTTGAAAGTTCAAATCCAGGTGATCATTTGTCTTTGAACAATATTGGCAGGCCTACAAGATCAGTTTTTGTCTTTCATCTGTGTGGACTTTTATTTTCCCATAACTGCCAGGTTGACCAGATGTTAAGATCTTCAGCTTTTGGTTGATGTTGCTACTCAATTATTTCACAGTTTACTGCACATTACCACAGGATCCTGGCAATAGATAGAGCCCAGTTTTGTTGGCAAGACATCTCTTTGATATCTTATCCTAATGTGCGAGCTGATATGGGAGTTGTCCTGTCAGTGTCTTTGTGATGCTTTTACTCTTTGACAGCTGTGATTTCCTTAGTTACATTAACCATTTGTCTCTTCTTCCTATTCAGTGTGCAAAATCCAGGGCAGTT
>VWYE01003509.1:0-10259 GCA_013398995.1 Alaudala cheleensis
TGCTGGATGTGACAGGGACCAGACAGTGACCCTGCTGCCACATCCCCCCTTGCCTTGGTCTGTAAAATCCCATGGCAGGGCAAGCTGGGGGCTGGGAATGCCAGTGCTGGGTGTTAACATCACTTTTGGGGTGCAGGATTGGCATCAAAATATTTGTTATGTGGGGTGTGTGTGTGCCAGGGGTGTAGTGGCACCCTGATGTGGAGGTGGCACCAAGGACTGGAGCTGCTGGGTCGGCAGCAGCTCGTGGAGGAGCTGGTGTGAAACAGAAGGGATTTGGTCACCTGGAAATGGCTTTTCTCTGCCTGGTGATCACTGGGACATCCCAGCTGCCTTCCCAAGCTCTTTCCTGAGCAGGTCTCCAGCCTGGTCTCCCTGGCCAGGGCAGGTTTCTGTTTGGAAGGGAGATCTGAGGACAGAAACATCAAATCCACGATTTATTAAGCAGGAGCAGGAAAGAGATTTGAAGGGAAGCAGAGCCACTGCCATGTGAAAGCGGTTCTAATTCCCACAGCTAATTGCAAAGAATAAATCCCCAGTCGAGAGGGGGAAAATGGTGTCAAAACTATGAATAAACCCAAACAAAGTGAAATGAGGAGCTGTCAGCTGCACTCTCCGATGCTGCTGGATGGGACAGTTTGTTTAAGAGCCAGAGTGGGTGCGTGGGGAGCCCCTGGGGTCCCCTCAGGGTGGGGTTGGACCTTTCGATGGCATCTCTGGTGGCATCCAGCCAGCAGAACCTCCAGGAATGTCTTGGATTTTTTTTCCTAACCTGTTTTCTGGCAGCTGTGAAACCAGGACAGGCGTGTCAAAAGAATGATATCGTTCTGGAAATCCATTTTCCTTACCTAGAAATGAAGCCAGGGGCGATTTATGTTTCTGAGCCTCACTCTTCTTCTCAGTAATTCCACCCAGAACTTTCTTTATGGAGTTGATTGGGGTTTTTTTCCCCGCCCTTTTTTTAACCCTTCCCCTGCCAGTGAGGGGCTGTGGGGAGGGGATGGGTGGTCCCTGCCCTGGTGTCCCCTCACAGCATCCCAGGGCGGGGCCGGCCCGGAGCAGCGATCGGGGCTGGAAATCCCGGCCCGGGGAGGTCACGGTGCTGCTCCGCTCTTATCTGAGGCTTTATTAGCAAATCGTTCAAGTGGCTTTTCCCTCCTGATCCTGTGCTTATCAGCGGCTGGGTAAAACGGCAAATCGCATCCCTGATGTGGACGGTCCGGGCGGGAGAAACCCATTTATTTCCCCTAACGGGTTTATCAGCAGATCAAGGAGCTGCTGAAGATGTAAGCACCGCGGTTATTTCCCCAGGTGATGGATCTTGCTGCTGCACAGCCTCCGGGAGCCTGACGGGGATGGCTGATGGACCCGAGCTCGGCACTGCTGCCTCATGTATTTCAAGGTCTTGCTTTAATTGAGTCCTGTCCCTCTGATGTCAGGGGGTTTTTTCCTACTTTTTTTTTTTTTTAATATTATTTTTCCCCCTTTAGGATGACTTTCCCAAAATAAACGAATGCATTTAATCTCCTGTCCCCTTCCCTCATCTCTCCCTCCCTGTGGCAAATCCAGAGCTGTAAAGAAAGTGAACAAATTGAAAATCTGTCCTCAGACTCACTGGGTGAAAAGAGCAGCAAAATCTTCCGCCTTTTTTTTTTCCCCTTCTCTTTCTTTTTCATCCTTTATTTTATTTTATCTTGCAGAAGGGACGTGTGCTGGGGGTGAAAGTCCTTCTCAGAGCTGTGGGGCTGAGCAATCCCGTTTTTATCAGCTCCAGCAGCGGTGCCCAGTGACACCCATTGTGCCTCGTTAGTGGAAAGCCATTAAAACTCGGGATCGATATTTTCTCGGGAGAGATAAGGCCCATTCAATGTTATTCCCCGAGGCGGGCAGAGAAATACCGAGGGCCATGCCCAGAGCAGAGCAGAAATGCTGAGGGAGCAGCTTCTCCTGCCGGTGCCCGAGGAGGGGACAGGGTGGGACAACCCCCAGCGCAGGGGGTGTGGAAACTGAGCCAGGACCCAGCCCTGAGCATCCAGGTCCTCTGGAGAGGGGGAAAAATAAATCAGGGGAGGGTGGGAGAGAGAGAGGGGAATGTTTGGGGGGCTTTGGTGGCTCTGTGGGGTTTGGCATCCAGCCAGGGCTCCTTTGCTGCCTGCAAAGGGCATCAGGAGGGCAAATATAAATGAATAAAGTGTCCATTCCCAACCCCTGGAATGCCAGAGGAAAGGGGCTGGCTGTGTTCTCCATCTCATCCCACCAACCATCACCCTCTGGAACTGAGGTTCCAGTAGAGACCAGTTAGAGACAGGAGAGAAGTTTGTTTTCAGTTTTAGAGAACTGCCAGAGGTACCAGCTTCTCTCTAAATATAAACCAGAAAACAGGAAATAACGATCTGTCCTAATTTAGTGCCTTTCATCTCAGGATCCAAAGCATCTGACAGCATCACTGAGAAATAAGGGAAGACTTCACAACCTGCATGGAAATGCAGCCACTCCAGGGCTTTGTGTGCAGCTTTTACTGAATGTTGCCTTGCAACCCCTCACTCCCCAGCCCCAATTCCTGCCCCAATTCCCCCAGTTTGCTGTCACTGGGGCTGGCACCTGGAAAAAGTCAGCCTGGGAATGAGTGATGCTCTTGCAGCTTGACACCGTGCACAGCTGGCTCGGAGCCACCGAGTGTGGAGGAGTGTTTATTTAATGAATTAATTGAATTAATTAATTTTCAGGGGNATAAGTAATTTTTCCTTATATTCAATCTGAAATGACCCTGTTTTAATTTAAAACCATCATCTATCACAACAGCCCCTGCTAAAAACAGTCCCCATCTTTCTTATCAGCTCCCCTCAGGCCCTGGAAGGGGCTCTGAGCTCTCCCTGGATCCTTCTCTTCTCCAGCTGAGCACCCCCAGCTCTCCCAGCCTGGCTCCAGAGCAGAGGGGCTCCGAGTTCATCCCAATTAGGAGCTGGAATTGGGGTTATCATGGTTAATCATCTTTCCCCCCAACTGCACTAACAACTGCACTATCTCAGCTGTGTTACAAAGTGGGGGATGAGCAATGACCTGTCCATGGCACCAGAGCTGCCACCTGGGCATCCTCTGTGGGGAGGGGATTTGGTCTGGGCCTCTCAACCTGCTGCTCCCCAGGGTGAGGGGACAGGTGAGGGGACACCACTGTGAGACCCAGTGACCCCCTGACTGAATTTCATCATCACCACCTTTCCAAGAACGCTGCAAATTCGGCTGCTCATGCTCCTCTTTGAGCAGGTTCCTGCCAGAAAACGAAAGTGCAGGGACATTTCACTCCCTTCCCCACCACTGCTTTGTGCTGCAAAGAGCCTGACTGAAAACATCTGCTTGTCCTTCTTTTCCTGGGCACCAAGCAGTGCCAGGTGGCCTCAGCAGGGATATGGAGCAGCCTTTTCCTCCTGCTTTGTTCTGGATCACAGGAGGGGCTCTGGACCCCTCGGACCCCAGGGGCAGCTCAGGGCTGTGTCCAGCCCTGCCTCAAAACCGTCCTTGCTTCACTCCTGCTCCCTAAATCCCAGCCAGCAAAACCCCTAAACCTCTCTCCTGCTCATGAAGCTCCTGTGGGAGCATCCCTTTGCTGTTGGCTTGGGGAATTTGCTTCCAGAGCCACGGGATCCCCACCCCTGCCTGACTACTCCCGAGGCACTGGGAAAGATTGCTGCCAATGCTCTGTTGAAAATTGGCCAGGAGGCTGAAAGATGAACTCCTGGAGAGGCTTCTCCCCAAAGGCTGGCTGCCAGCATGGCCACAAGGGAATCCTGAATGCCCAGTGTCCTGGATGTGTTAAAGCAGTCAGACAAAGCTCCATTAAATACCCCAGAAAGGACAAATTCACTGACAAAATCACGCAGCCAAATATTCAGCAGCACAGAAAAGAGAGGATTATGCTCCTTACATTTGGCTCAGCATCATCCAAAGCTGCAGAGAATTGTGCACCGCGGATCCCGGGGTTATCTTTCTTGGAAGCCTGTTCTGCTGCAGAGGAAGGGCAATGCTCCTCCTCCTCCTCCTCCTCCTCCTCCGGCCGCCCCAGCACAGGCAGAGCCTTCTCACCTGCCCACCCCCAGCTCCTCCATCGCCCACCAGGGGCTCAGCCGGTTTTGTAGCTGCTATTTTGGCCGGGTGTTTTTTGTTGTTAAGTGTTGTTGAACAGGAAAAAAAATAAAAACTCGAGGCCCCTGGTGGTATTTTTAGTCCCGTATCGGTGACTCGCTCAAAAGCTTCGGCAGGACTGTAAAATGAAATTAATCTGCATCTGCCATGCGTCACTTTTACAAAGCTCGTCTCCTTCTGCTGCTGCGGGGATGGTTTGCAACCCTCGGCTTGGGAGAGGGCCAAGTACCTGCCAGGCAGCCCCAGAGCAGCTGACAGCAGTGGGGAGCCAGCAGGGACGGGGGTGAGGGGCAGGCAGAGGGAAGGAAATCGGATTCTCGTGGAGTTTGTGCCTCATCCGGCTGGAACAGGCACTGTCTGTGCAGGTGGACTGAGCTGCACTGGTTGTACTGGTTTGCCGGCAGGGCAGAGATGCTGGGGGGAAATGGGGGGATCTGCTGGGGTGCTCAGGGAGCCCCTGGCAGTGCCCCACCCACCCTGGATGGGCAGCGAGAAGAGTTATTGCCATGGAGACTGAGGGGAGAGTTGGGAACTGACTCCATGGAATCCAGTTTGGGAGTTTATGGAGGCTTCCCACTGGTCACAGGTGGTGGGGATGGTGGTCCATGTGGTGTGGGATGGCCGGGACAGTTCAGTGTTCCCTTTTCTGGATAAGGCACCTCTTGGATTATCCCTGAGGCACGGATCAACACTGCAATGGGCTTCAGGATGTGCTGGTGCTGGGTGATGATTTAGGCAGCCATGTCTGCTGGAAAAGCAAGTTGTTCTTGTTAATATGAACAGTTAACTGCCATGACTTCGCTGGTGAGCAAACCTGTGTGCAGCGAGCTGGTGAGAAGACAGCGAGGGCTCCTGGTGAGATGGGAACGCCTTTGTCAGGGCTGGGGGATGAGCTGAAGTGAGTGGGGTGGGGATGATGGCTCTGCTGATGAGGCGCTGGGCATGGGGAAGGAACGTGGGCTCATTTGCAAGGGAAATGAAATTATCACCTGCTCTGCCTGCCTGTCCTCACAGCGCTGAGCCTGATAAGCTGTGCCGGGAGGGGGCTGGAGGTGCAGGGCCTCACACAGATGGGGCAGCCGGGGGTCTGGGGGGATCCCCTGCCCACCCTGAGGGTCCGGGGGGGATCCCCTGCCCGCCCCGAGGGTCTGGGGTGACCCACTGCCCATGGGGTGGCCTTGTTGTCCCCTTTCCCCCAGAGCCTCACCTTGCTCTGCTCAGGCTGTGTTCAGGGGAGGTCACAGCAGGGAGTGGGGTCAGTCACTCCTGGAATCTTGAGGGGTTTTTTGGTGTTTTTTGTACTCTGAGAGTTGATGATGGAGTTCAAAAGAGAGCTGAGGTTAGGCAGTTTATTCTTTTCTTATTTCTAAGAGTTTTTTTTCAGTCCAGCGTGATGTTCTCAGCAAGTCAGAAAAGCAGAATCTGCCCCTCCTGCAATGGCACTTGAACTTTTATAATTTAAACTACATTAACAATGTTTTCTTTTAAGTACTAATAACTATGACCCATGTCAGACAGTGAAATCTTACTACAGCCTAATTAAGAAAAGGCCACCACCACTGCAAAGATGGAGGGGAAGAAGAAGTAGGAAAAGGATAATAAACACTCTGATTCCTCTGTCTTTGCCCCATTCTATTTATATAGTAAAAACTAAAACTTCTACTTTTTCACTCTGTAATACAACAATAATCATCCTAATTAAACTCTCATAGTCTGCATCTCTCCTCTCAGACNATGGTCTGCATCTCTCAGACTTGGCATGTTTTTTTGGGGGAGTTAGATCAAATAGGTATTTTTGACTCTTTTGGCTTTAAGACTTTCAGGGTCTTGAGCCCCTGAAAGGGTCTTTACCCCAGAGGGGTAAAACCTGGTTTCCCACACTGGAAGAGGGGTGCTGGGTAAGGGGAGGAGATGATGCTGATGCAGGTGGGATCAGCAGTGAATCCTGGTGATGCCCAGGGCTCTCACACAGATTCACGTCCCCAAGTGGGTCTAATCACATGGGATGGTGGCTTTGGCATGTGCTGGGAATGTGGGGGGCTTCTGCTCGTGGTGGGGCAGCAGAACCTTCCCTTGGGGCACAGGGCAGTGCCCCCTGCTAGGGACAGGCTGTAACCAGCTTCCTCCCGAGCTGGGCGTGCTGCTCTGCCAATATTTTCTCATTCCCATCCCAAAAAGAGTCTGTCAGTGGTTCCCAGGTGGGAACAGAACTTCCTGTTTCTCATGGTGATGTCTGCTGGCCTGGAAAGAGAAGGGAATTGGGCTTTAAGGAGGAGCAGGGGCGAGGGAAGGGGTGATTTAAGTGCCTCACTTGATGAGTTGTGGCAGTGCTGGCCTGGTGAGAGACCCGGCTGCTCCCTGCCGGCTGCACAGAGAGAGTTCACAGCTCTGTCACCAATCATTTGGGGCATTTTATTCGGGTCTAACTTTGATTTAACTTCACTAGATTGTGAAGAACTAAAAGGCATTCCAAGGCACTTCATTCAGAGGGGAAAAAAAAAAGCCAAAATGGGGTAGTTTGATGTTGTCAGAATGATTTTCCACTCCTTCAAAATAATCTCACAAAACTGACCCAGATTTTATAAGGCACTCCAGCTTTCAAAGACCTGCCTGGCTGTGCAGAAGGCTCTGTAACATATATATATATATATATTTGGTTTTTTACTCCCCATCAGTAATTTCACAGAACCTGTGCCTTGCCTCATCCCTGTGGGATCCTTAAGGGTGTTGATGCTTTGTGGGGAAACACGATCCAGCCTCGTGGCTCATCCCAGAGCTGAAAGCTGCTGCTCCCAGGAATGAGGTGAGATGCTGTGGGAGAGAGGCTGCAGAGCGTCCTCATGTGTGGGAAGAATGGAAAATCCCCCAGGGTACAACAGCAGTGCCCTGCTCCAGCTGCCTCGTGGAAGAGCCTGTCCTCGCTTTTTGGGAAGCTCAGGCTGACTCAGGTGTGGGTGGAGATGAGCAGAGGATGAACAATAATTGGTGATCTTGTGCTCTGGAGCCGCCTGGGGGAGCAGGGAGGGCTGTGAGCTCCCATTTGGGACAGGCTGGGGGACAGGCCGGGTTAATTGCTGCGTCCTTGTTTATTCAGTTGATGGGTTGGGAGCTGGAGAAGGAGGAGAAGGCAGCCCTGGGCTGAGAACCCAGAGAACAAGCAGGGCTGGCAGGCTCTGTGCCCCCACCCGTGCTGCCCACTGCCTTGGCTCGCCACGGCTGTCCCAATTTACTGAGTTAATGATGATTGTGAGTGGATGTGGCTGCTGATCCCGGGGTCCTGCAGCTCTGGGGGCTGGGGGGAGCAGGGCAGAGCTGTGGGGGTGATTCTGAGCAGCACTGCTCGGCCAGGGGACATCAATCTGTGCAAAAAGCACCGCTGTGGGGAGGTGTGAATGGGCATGGGGAAGGGCTGGGGGCATGTCCTGGGCTGCCCCACTGCCCCACCTGGGCTGTGAACCCAAGCACTGCGTTCCCTAATGGAGATGGAGCCCAGGAGCACCACGGGGGGACTTCTGACAATGACATGGAGTGACAGGACACGGGGGAATGGCTTCACTGGCAGAGGGCAGGGTTAGATGGGATTTTGGGAAGGAATTGTTCCCTGTGAGGGTGGGCAGGCCCTGGCACAGGGTGCCCAGAGAAGCTGTGGCTGCCCCTGGATCCCTGGAAGTGCCCAAGGTGAGACTGGACAGGGCTTGGAGCAACCTGGGATGGTGCAAGGTGTCCCTGCCCATGGCAGGGGGGGTGGAATGAGATGAGCTTTAGGCTCCCTTCCTACCCAAACCACTCTGTTTCTCTGACAGGATTCTGCCTTTAGCATATAAAGATGCATGGATGTTTCCAAAGGAGATGGCTGTAGGCAGGTGCAAAGTAGGCAGCTACCTTCCAAAAATGGGGAAGTGCAGGGAGAGAGAGGAAGATAAAGAGAGGAGCCAGATGAAAGCAGGGACTGTGCCAAAAGTGCCTTCTATTTATGATCACACAAGGTCAACAATAATCCCCACAGCTACGAGCACATAAAAATTGATTCTTTCCTGAAGAGATTGATGATGGATTCATGGTCAGGACATATTCTCTGATCCCACTGCCCTCGACACAGCTGGAATTTGTGCAGATGGTGTCTGTTCCTCTGTAGAGGTCTAAACAGCTTCTCAAAAAGCAACCACTTGCAGTTCTGACCTGGGGTCCTGGGAAGTTGCTGTAAATAAGGGAAATGCCTCCTCCAGCTGCTGGGCTGTGTATCCACAGCTGCCTGCTCTTCATCCTGCCCCAAATCCCAGCCTGAGAGGAATGGGGTGATGTTCACCCCACACACCTCTCTGCCCCTGCCCAAAATCTTTTCTGCTCCTGCACAAACCCTCGGCACCTGAGAGAGGTGACATCCATGGGGGTCACATCCACCCAGACCTGTGTGATGCACACCCCGTGAGGCTGAAAGCTCTTTCACTCTCTCCCAGTGCTGCTGTGGGAGGGAAGAAGGGCTGAGCATTTCCAAAGCCTCCATCTCCTTCCCCAGCTCTTCCCAAGCTCATCTTGTCAGCTGGAAATCTCCTTCACTTCTTTATTTTAAAAAATACCCAGCTTTAAAAAGCCGTGGTGTTTGAAACCACTTTGTTTCCCACAAGTGGCAGGAGGCTACCAAACAAAGCCCGTTTATTTTTCCACAGCCTCATCCCTGCAGCTATTAAATCCTCAGCACTCCTGAATTCCTGGGAAGTTTGCTGGGTAGTGCCGGGGCCTTCGAGCAATGAGCACACTCTGTAATATCCCTGGGAGTGGTTTAAGTCCTGGATATCCCATCTGGTGAACAAGCAGCTTTAGGGGTGCTCAAAAGGCCTTTCTGCAAGTGCCTCTGCATGGTTTTGGTGCTCTGAGTGTGTTACATAAACTGCTGCACACGAAGGGATCTGGGTGCTGGGGGTTTGGGAGGTGGGGATGTGCAAAGAGGATCAATGCCAGGCTTTTTAACAACCACTCAGGTATTGAGCAAAGCTTTTCAAGGCCCTTTCAGGCAGCAGTGGGCTCCCTCAGCGTGATGTGATGGGGTTTGTCGTGCTGGGAATAGGGATCCGTGGTGTTTGTCCTCTCTGTGCCCAGGCTGCTTCTCCAAACTGCGCTGGGAGCTTGGATTGTGGCACTGCTGGAGCTGCTCTGCTCTGGGCTGGGCTCCTGCACTCCCTCCCCTGCTGAGGGCTCTGCCAAAGGAGGGTCCTGGGGGGCTTCCTTCAGCTCTGGTGCTGCCTCCAGCCATCCCCTCGTGCAGAGAGAGCACCCCATTGCTGTGCTGAAAGGACAGGGAAGGCAGGAAACAGGGAGAGGAGCCCCCAGGGTCAGCTGGAAAGCAGCTCAGAGCCGGGAGAGGTGAAAAAGGCAGTAACCTGAGTGCAGGAATGTCACATTTGGAGGTGGGAGATGTCCCTGTTGCTGTGACAGTGGTGGCACTCTCCTGCCAGCTCGGTGTGGGCTCAGTGTGTGGGATGGGACCATCCCCATGATGCCCTGGAACCAGGATCCCTTCCCGAGCCCAGGGACCCTCCAAATCTGCCCTCAAGGAAAGGCAGGCAGCTGACCTGATCTCCTCTTCGACCCAAATTCCAGCCTCCTTGGAGCAGTGCTCTGTGAGGCCATGCACACAAACACTTCCTTTCAATTTTCAGGGGTTTTCCCGCCAATTTTCAGAGTTTCCCGTCAATTTTGGGGGGTTTCCCGCCAATTTTTGGGGTTTCCTGCCAATTTTGACGGTTTCCCACAAATTTTCAGGGTTTTCCTGCCAATTTTTGGGGTTTCCCGCCAATTTTCGAGGTTTTCTGGCCAATTTTGATGGTTTCCCGCAAATTTTCAGGGTGTTCCCGCCAATGTTTGGGGTTTCCCGCCAATTTTCGGGGGGTTTTCCCACCAATTTTGGGGGTTTCCCGCCAATTTTGGGGGGTTTCCCGCCAATTTTTGGGGTTTCCCGCCCANTCCCACCAATTTTGGGGGTTTCCCGCCAATTTTGGGGGGTTTCCCCACCAATTTTTGGGTGTTTCCCGCCGATTTTCAGGGTGTTCCCGCCAATTTTCGGGGTTTCCCGCCAATTTTCGGGGTGTTCCCGCCAATTTTTGGAGGTTTTCCCGCCAATT
>VWYE01003509.1:10472-33162 GCA_013398995.1 Alaudala cheleensis
TTCCCGCCAATTTTCGGGGTTTCCCGCCAATTTTCGAGGTTTCCCGCCAATTTTCGAGGTTTTCCCGCCAGTTTTGACCGGAGGCTGGTGCCTTTTCCCAGCTTTCCTGGCTGGAAAACGCTGCTGTGGGGTTTGCTGCTACCCCCCTCCCTCCCTCCCTCCTTGCAGCAGCGCTGAGCAGTCCCTGCAGAACCTCCTCACAGAGGGATGGATCCCTCTCCACACATCTGGATCCTCACAGAGGGATGGATCCCTCTCCACACATCTGGATCCTCACAGAGGGATGGATCCCTCTCCACACATCTGGATCCTCACAGAGGGATGGATCCCTCTCCACACACCCAGCTGCCCTTCGGCTCCCTGCTTTTGGGACCTGCTGGGAGGGCACAAACCAGGATTACAAAGCAGCAGCAAGGAGGGAAATGCCCGGGAGTCCCGGGCAGCCCCGGGCTTTAAAACGCCGTGTTTTCTCATCCCCTGGTATGGCCCTGCTCAGAACAAACCCTTCTGCTGCTGAGCAGCAATCCCACACAAATCCTTCGGTGTGAAGCTGCTTTCCCAGAGGGGGTTTAACAAACGCTGGCTGCAGTCTGGCGATGCCGGCTCTTGCTCCCGGCGCATCCCAGCACCGAGGAGCGCCGCATTTCCATCTGCCCTCAGGGAGCGGCTCTGGCAGGGGTGAGCAGAGGTCACCAGTGCAGCCCAGCGCTCCCTGCCAGGCTCTTGCTCCCAGTTTAACCTCCTCCTCCTTCCTACGAGCGAGTAAACAGAGAAACTCTCTCCCCCTTCACCTCCAGCCCCACTCCCTGAGCTCTGGCTGCCAGATGGCAGCGAGCAGAGCCTGTTCTGCCCCTCTCTGCTGCCAGCACATCGCGGCTGCCCATGGAGGAGAAGCTTTTCCCAAGCCTCTCTCCAGAGCTCTGCACCATCTGCAGCACGGGCCCAGGGGCTGGGCCAGTTGCTCAAGGCTCTGCCTGAATAAGCAGCATCGTTCCTGAGTGTAAAATTGGAAGCAAAGGGGAGCTGGAGCGGAGGCAGCAGCGGGGGTGTGTGAATGCCTCCCCTGCGTGCAGCCAGGGCCCGTCCCCAGAGGATTGCCTCTCTTCTTCTCCATCTCCTTTTTCCAGTGTCTTTTGAAGGGTGTTAAAAGCAGCCTGGCCTCGGGAGAGGCTGCACACAGATTTATAGGTGCTGTAAGTTACCTGCAGGAGCCCAAGCACGGATGTTTGCTGCCTGCAAAAGATGTTTTACTCATTTTCTTGGAGGCTGCTGCAGCTTCACAGGGTTTTTGATGGACCAGGGAAAGCTCAGCCTGGGCAGGATTGATCAGGGGAAGCTGTGAATCCTTGTGGGATGGCTGCTGGTCCCAAAGTCACTGCCCTCAGAGGGAAGGGGACACAAGGGGGGTTGTGCCCACCACCTTCCCCTTGGGGCTGAGCCATGGCCAGCTGTGGGGATGTTGCTGTGTGCTGTCACCCTGAGCCACATGAGGCCAACAGGTCAGGACCACCCAGAGTGGGGAAACCTGTAGCACCCCCCTTGGCTCATTTCCAGAAGGAAATAATCCGATTTGCCTCACTTGTTAAAATCTGGTTCATTTCTGAACAGCTTTTTTTCAAACTGGAAAATGGGGGAAAGCATCCTGAGCTTTCCCAGAGCAGGGGGTGCTCAGGAAACGCTCTGTGTAACGTGGTGAAAGCTGAGAGCTGCCTTCCCTGGAGCTCTGTGAGCAGCAGAGGAACCAGCAGAGCTGCAGAGAGGAAGGGGAGCCCTTCCCTGCTGCTTCCCCAGTTTGAAATGAAAGCTGGGAGGCTGCAGGAGACAGTGATGGTGCCCATGGCAGGGCTGGTTTGGCAGCTCCCACAGGATCCCCAGCTCGAGGGCTGGGACCCATCACAGGAGGAAAAACAAAATCACGTCTGTGTCAAAAGCAAGGACTGAATCTGCTCTGCTGATTTCCCAGGTGAGATCTCTGCCAATGTTTAAAAAGGATAAATGAGACGACCTGGATAATTACAGGCCTGTCAGCTCCACTTCGATCCTGGGCAAACTGATGGAGTGGCTGATGTGGGAATTGATTAATCAAGAATTAAAAAGAGAATAACATCAGTTAATGAAAGGAAAGGCCTCAGTGTCTATCAACAAGTTGAAGGCAGTAGGGTTTGCAGAAGCAGCTCTTTGGGGCTGAGCTGGCTGCATGCTTTGGAGGGTTTGTGTGAGGTGTTTCACTTGGAGTACAGAGTGGACATCAGAGTGACCAGCCCAGCAGGGCCACAGCTGGGTGTCACCACAGCCTGCCAGCTCCCTGTGCCTGGATCTCCATCCCAGCCTGTGTCCCTCTGCATGAGCTGAGCTCCTTCCAGCACTGCCACATCCTCCTGCCCCGTGTGACACAGCAGAGCTGCTCCTGGGTGAGCAGGGGACACAAAACACCAGGAGAACGTGTTCCTGCCCTGCTTGTTCCAGCACTGTGCATCCCCCCAGTGCTGCTGTGGCCTCCTGGCAGCCAGGAAGGGATGTCAGCATCCATGCAGGATCCATTCCAGCACTGGCTGCAGCGCTTGCCTCCTTTTCCAGTTGCCATAGGAACAGACGAAGGCCTTTAAAGCATCGCGGTGGGGAGCGTGTCTAGGTCATGCTGTGGAGCAGGCAACCATTTTATGGTGATAATAAATTCAGGGAATTGGGAATTTGGCCGAAGTAGCACGCAAGGAAAGGACTTGAAAAGGCAGAATGGAGATAAATGAATGAAAATAATTTTATGACGAATGGCTCATGCGTTGTGCCAGGACTGACTGAAATCCTTCTCTGGAGTTCAGGAGAGAGGAGCTGGGAACACAGATTTGTAAGGAATTATTTGTCCCTGAAGCCTGAAGATAGAAAGGCAAAGGCAGCACCTGAAAGTGTTTTAGGGACTATTGGATTTCAAACCCCTTCGTTATCTTCAGTCCCTGCACTGTCTGGCTGTGAATTACTGCTGGCCAAAGATTTACCACCCCTCCTATTGCATGACAGGAACAAGAGAGGCTCCAAATCATTGGAGATGAGGGCTGGCCAAGCTGAGACAACCCTGTGAAGGTCATTGAGGATCTGCTGGAAGTGTCTGCACAGGGGGATGGGGGCAGATGGCCTGGGTGAGCTCTGCAGGCCTCCCCAAGCTCTGCAGGGCTGGGGGGGGTCTGGGATGTCCCCTGGGATCCTGGGGAGCTGATGTTGGGAGCAGGTTGGGTTCTGGAGCTCTCACCCATGTGCTCATGCTTGGCTGATGTTCTCCTGCTCCAGCCTGAGATCCTGTGTGGGTGCTTCCCACCATCCTGGCAAATCCCCTCCCTTTCAGACCAGATGTGCTGTGCAGCATCTTCCTGGCTGTTTTTTTTTTCCCCTGCCTGGTGAGGCAGAAGCAAAAACTCTCTGCCAAAGTGTTCTTTGCTGACAGAGCCCAACCCATCTGTGTTAACAGCAGCTTTAACTCACACAGTTTCTACTGCAAGAGCAGAGCAGGCAGCAGGAGAACCTGTGGGCAGTGTGTGTGGGAGGCAGGTCACTGACCCATGGCAGCAGCGTCCTCACATGCCCTAACGAGCTGAGAGGCTGAAAATGGGTGGAATCAGACATATCACGCAATTTTTGTGTTTTCCCAGCCCTTGGAGCTGTGGGTAAATGCAGATCCCCTTGTTTGCCCCAGCCTGGCACTGCTGGCAAGGCACAGTGAGCTCTGGGGAGCCCACGCAGGTGTCCCCCTCCTCAAAACCCTCTGCATCCCTCCCCTAATTGAGATTTGAAACTCATTTAATGTCACTGTGTCCTGTGGCTTCGGAGCAGCAGGATTTCTCACACTGATTTAATCACCCTGTTATGTCAAACAAGTGTTTGGGTTATTTTGGGGATGGCTAAAAGGTGCCAGTTTGTACCTCCTGGCAGCACGAGGCCCCTGCTTTGCCTTAGCACTTGTTCTTGGCAAGACAAAGAAAGCCTCGAGCTGGTGCCTCAAACAAGGCTCCTGAGGGGCCTGGGGCAGCTGCTGCTGGTGCTGCTGCTTTCAGCTGGTGCCCAGTTTGGTTTTACAAGGCGGTGGGAAGAACTTGGAAGTGGCTGAGCTGGGATGTGGCCAGAGCCCAGGTCAGGCAGGCAGCAAAAGCTGCAGCAGCTCCTGGAGCAGAGACCCAGCTGTGGGCTCTGCTCCCTGCTGGGGAGGTGCAGAGGGGCCTCTGACCCCTCCCAGACACCAAAAAATCCAGCAGGAGGAATTAGACTCTGCTCATGCCTCCGTTATCCCACCCACAGCTCCAGGCACCTTTCCCTGTGCTGGCTGGAGGCATCTCCTCTCTTTCCTGGGGGCAGGAGGATGATGGGGACAAGGGATGAAGCTCAGATGCTCATGTCTCCAATTGGAACCACGGCAAGGGACAGATGGAGGGGACAGGGCAGGCACAGCTCTGTGTGATCCCACTGGGCTTCAGATGGGGCTGGGGACTGGCCTGGGGTCCCTCAGGTGACTGAGGATGGGAGATGCCCCTCTGAATTCTCCTGCCCCTTCCCAGCAGGTGCTGGGAGCTGTTCCCAAACAAACAAAAACATGGGGCACCTCACACTGCTCTCACCCCAGCCCTTTCCTTGGAACAGGAGGAGGGAAGGGGAATGTTTGCTCTATTTCGGGATTTCTGTGCTCTGGGAAGCTTTTCCAACTGCACAGAGTGTCTGCTGCTATTTTGAGGTCCCTTTCCTCCCCTGCCATCCCCAGAGGCTCCTCACTGAGCAGTGGAATAGAAAACAACACATTATGGCTGCATTTTGCTGAGCTCTGTTTCATATGAAAGAAGGATGCTCTGCCTTGCTGGGGATGGGGTGTGCTCTGGAATCCAGTCAAAGCCAGAGATGCCAGGAAAGGAATTGGGTTTTTTCCTGAGTGTCTTCCCAGGATGCTGCCACAGCCAGTGGGGAGGTGCCCCACCATGGCCCTGCATGCCCTCTGGGCTGCCCCAGGCCCTGCTAAAATCCCAAATTCTCCCTTCAGACTTCTCCCCATCCACCCCAAAGGGACTCCTCTTCCTCAAGGGCAGTGGGAAGGACCATGGGAGCCTGGCACGGAGGGATGTGAAGCCTTCATTGCTTCACAGTCGTGGGGAAACTCCCAGGTAGTGGCAAATCCAGGTGCCAGGGGGTCGTGGCATTCTGTGGGTGGGGTGGAAGCCGCATCCCTGGTCTCCCCACAGCATCCTACCAGCCATGGCAGCAGGCAGGTGGATCCATCTCCCATCCAGGAGGGATGGATTTCCAGCTGGGGCACTGCTGTGGGGCTGGCACACCACTGCTGCCCCTTCTCACCTCGTCCTGCTCGTGGGATGCCTCCTTGGGAGGGTTCCTATCAACATTTTCCTACAAAACTTGTATAACCTACCCATAAAAAACTCAGGAAGGGGTGGATTCAGTGGCTGCAGAGGGGCCAGGATCTCATCTCCCCTCCCCAGGGGCCACCCCTCAGTGCCTGAACATCGTGGGATGTGCAGCAAAGTGGAGCATCAACCACGAGTCTGCTGCTTTCCTGTGCCCCTGCCCCTTCCCAAATCCCAGCTTTCTCTCCTGGATCCTGGGATTCAGGAGCAGCTGTGGGACAAGTGCCTTTCCAAGCACGAGATGTTTGATGGAGCTGGGGAGGATTGAGGGACCTGGTCAGCTTTGGGCTCTTGTAATTTGGATTTTTTAGTGCATTCCATGGTTTTTTAATCCATGAAGGTTCAGCAGCATCCTGAATTCCCCTGCCATTGTCCCAGCACTCCCAGCTGCACCCTCAGTGTGCCAGGGCTGCTTCTCACCCTTCCCAAGCTTTGCCTGGGGTGGAAGGAGTTGAAAGCTGAAAACTCCAGAGATGTTTTATTTCAGCCACCTCTTTTAACGATGGTTTGAATGAGCAAAGCAGAAAGCTTGGTTTAAATTACCACCTTTTAATCTTGTTTCTCATTTGTGTGTGTTATTTATTCCCATAATTTGATTCTTTATTGGTAACCTCCAACCTGCAGCTTTGATTCTCCTGAAACTGCTGTTTTGCTAAACAGAAGAAAACACTTTGTATGTGGGAGGTTACTCAGGCAATTATGTGGCTTAATATATATTTACAGCAATTCTTTGTGTTTGCATTTTATTATATTACGATATAGGGAATGATGCATTTCTTCTTTATGAGATGATAATTAAATTTGGACTCACACTGTGTGCCAGGGTCTGTTTGGACAGAAATTGGTTTTCCATTTAAGATGCCCAAAAACCAGCATCAAAAAAAAAGGGTTTTATTAGTTAAATAAAACCATTTAAAATGTGCTAGCCACAGATGAAAAAATTAGCTTATCTGAGTGTTCATTTAAAGCTGATTTCCTAAACAAGATAAGCACTATCCACCAGGAGGGAGCTGAGTGCTTTGTTCCCACTTTTCATATTATTTATGGGTTTAAAATTGATATAATAGTTAGTATTTATTCATAGGCAGGAAAAGGCAAAGGAGCTTTGCCACTTTTCCTCATCCCAAATTCCCAGGGTTTGAATGACTAAATCACTGGGAAATGTTAATGCAGAAGGAATTTATTTTGCCTGCAGTTTGGGAGGGTAGGGATGCTGGGAGGTGCTGGATCCACCCCTTCAGCCACTAAAACTTCCACGGTTTTAGAACTTCTTTACAGAGCTGACAGCACCCATGTGCTGCCTGATGGTTTTGTACAAGCTACTTAAAATACAGGAGTGTACATCTCAACAACAAATTCAATTTTTAAATAAAAAAAGTGTATTTCAGGTAAAAGAGGAACCACTCTTAAACTGGAGACACTCAGAAAATAAAGGTGGAGAGCTTGGCAGAGCAGGCAGGGAGCACTTCAGCCCCCAATCTTTCCAGGCACAGAGAATTATTATGATTTGCTTCGCCACAGCGCTGAGTCCAGTCCATAACTTCTCGTTCTCCTTCCCGGGAAGGGGAATTTTTCCCCATTTGCAGGTCAGAGCCGACAATAATTGCCCACCGCTGCCTGCTCGGGGTTCTCGCTGTAACAATCCCGCACGAAATAAATGGCTGCGCGCTGTTATCAGCAGTTTTCTGCCCAGCAGATCCGGGGAGGGGGGTTTTGTTATCGCCGGGAAAAGAATCCCACGGATTGCACATAAACAGGGACAGGGCCATCCTAATAAAGATAACGGATTGTGAGCATCCTGCCAATAAAAACACCCCCGGGGTGGCGGAGATCTGCTGTTTGCGGAGGCTGGAGCTGTTTCAGGGCGCATCCTGCGGTGGCTGATGCTGGAACGGCCTCTGGGTAAAGGGGGAATTCTTTGGCATTTCCAGGGACGCGATTCCGGTGAGCTCGGGGATGCCAGAGGACCAACCCCGATCCCCAAATCACAACCTGGGGGTGTTTTTGGGAGCTCCTCGTGGGTCTGGCTGCAGAGGCACCATCTGCCTCCCTCCCCGGGCATCGCTCCCGCTGCGAAAATGTAATAATGAGAAAAGGCAAAAGGAGGAAAACAGGAAAACAAGGCGCTTCTGTGCTCCCAGTTCTCCAGCAGCTGGCAGCAGTTTCGTGTGGATATATCACTAATGCTGCTTTGTGGGCTCCAGTCCCACTGGCATCATTTTTTTTAAAAAAATCCTTTTTTCCAGAGTAATTGCTGTTTGTTTTGTCATTTCTCAGTGGACAATTACAGTTCAAAAACAAGAGTGCCTTTGAAGATTGCGGCGGCAGGCGAGGCTTCATTAACACACGATTAATGCTCCATCGAAACTCACTTGAACTCCACCTGCCTGGGGCCTGGGACAGAAAAAACCTGGCTTTGCAAAGCGAGGATTATTCGAGCTATTTAAAATACTCGTAGTACGGTCTCCTGGATACATTTCAACGTCAGCAGTTTGGGAGGCTGAAATATCTCCTGTAGGTTTGTGTTGTTACTTATCATTCAAAAAAATATTCATTGCAAAGAATAATCCTCTCTCTCTCTTTATTTATTTTTTTTTTCCTGGAGAAGGGAAACAGAGAGACAAATCTGAACCTGGTTTGTCTCAGGATGGGGTCCTCTACCTGGGATTAAAGTCTTGAGAAGAACAGAACAGTTTTGATTAAAACTGGCAGCTCCACAACCAAGGAGAGCTGGGGTCACCCCACCAAGCCTGCCAGGGACTCGATCCTTTTGGGAGTGTTTTGGGAGTGTTCCCAAGGCCTGATGGCACAGTGATGTCAGGAGTGAGAAGAGCTGTTAAAAATAAAAATAGAGAGAAAATCAGGAAGTTTCCTGCTTAGCTCATTTTTGTAATTTTTCCTGAAAGAGAAGCTCTGTTAAATCAGGGGTTTGTGCCCATTCATCCATCTGAGGTTACTCTGGTGTTTCATTGCTCATCAGGAATGTTCTTCCTTAATTAATATTACCCATCATCCCTGAATGAGGCTGTTTGCTGGGAGCTGCTGCCAGAGCTGGGCTCCTGACTCTGCTCCCAGCAGGGTTTGGGAAGGTTCCACCACCCCAAGCTCCAGTCTATTGAGCTCAGAGCTCAATAATCACTCCTATTCAAGATGCAAATGTGGCTCTGGACTCATATCCCAGGGCACAGGGATTTTCCCAGAGGGAAGGAAGGATTTTCTCTCTGCTGGGCTGATGCCTTAGGATTTTAGCTTTTGTATTTTTCAAATCCTGAACTGCTTTAGTGTATAACTCTAAACCCCATATGGAGTGTTAGTTCTTGTTTTCACATTTTGGTCAGACAAAACAATTCCTCTGGGCTCAAGGACACCCTCTGCCTCAGGTCCTGGAAAATATAAACAGAAGGAAATTGGGGGAAGGAGCAAACTGGGGGAATGTGACTTCATTACCTGAAACTGTAATTGGACAATGAACCCCTGATATACAAACAGACCAAAAGTACACCTGTCTGAAAAACTCATCATCCACCTTGGNAGTACCTGTCTGAAAAACTCATCATCCACCTTGGGTGTAGCCTCTTGGAGGTTTCTGACTGCCCGAGGTGCATCTATTGAAGGCCTTTAATAAATACCCACTGTATTCTCTTATCCTTGTGTGGCCTCTGCTCTGGGCAGCCGCTCCAAGGCAAACAGGGAAGGTGGCCCCGAGCAGGGAGGTTGGAGCTGGCACCCAGGGCAGTGAAGGGCTGCATCCCTGGGGATGCACAAACACCCCAGTGGAGCTGGAGCATGGTGGCACAGCAGCACCAGGGTTTAATTTGTGTGCAGGCACAAGATTTTGGCCACTTTCCCGGGATTTCCAACCCACTCCTATTTGCAAAGTGCAACCCCGGAGCCCACTGAGCGTCGTTGGGCAGGGGATGGAGAAGGAGAAGGGGAAAAGGGAGCTGCTGGAAATAGCTGCCATGAAGCCATTCTTTGAAACCTGGAGAAGCTTCCTGCAGTCCATCTGAGGAGGCTGGAGAGACTCTGGGTAGCAGGGAGGCGAGCAGCCCTGGAATTACGCCCTGGAATTACGGCACAGTAATTGCTTGGTACTTACAGTCCAGGTCTAGAGGATCTCCGAGTCGTAACTCATTGGGAAGATATTGAGCTCTCATCACAAAGAGGAAATATGGTCTCTAAACAGGCAGCTAATGGCGTGCAATTTATCTGATGGCAAATCACCCACGTTCATTACTCTGCAGCGCAGCCAGAAAGAGAAATACAAAATTAGCTGAAGGAGAGAGGGAAGGAGGGAAGGACACATTTCCTTCCAGTGTTCCTTCAAGGTGGCTCTGGGAATTAAGGGTGGCAGCTCTTTGTACCCAGCTGCCAGCACAACCCAGCCAGGAAAACCCCCTTTATGTGCATCTTCCTCCCTGGAGGCAACAAAAATGTTTTCTGTTGTTATTTTCACACTATTCAGAGTTCTTGCTGAGAAAAGCCTCAACACTCATCCAGGAAAACCTCTGACTGTTGGAAATTTTTATTGTTCTTGCTCATCTTTGCCAGCACTGTGGCTCCAGGGGTGAACAAAGACCAGCTACTCTTTTATGCCTTTCCAGCTCCTCAGCATCCCCGTGCTGAGGTCGGGAATGCCTTCCAACTTCCTCTGTTTTACAGCTTCCTTCCTTTCCACCTCTGTTGCTCTCTTCCAGGTATTTCTGGAGGAGGAAATGGCTTGCTGACTGCACCAGGCTTTTCCTGAGGGCTGGGTAATGTTTTCCAAGCACTGGTGTGGGTGCCTGGTGAGGGGAGTGGAACGTGCGAGATGCTGGGTGAGGAACAGGGCACCCCCAGGAAACATCCTTGGTGCAATAAACACACATCTAACACATCCCTGGGTGTCTCAGGAGCTGTGGTTCCCCTCTGCAGCCCCAGCTGGAGGTGTCTGCAGCTCATGGGGAGGAGGGGGAATGTGCAGGGTCCTTCAGAGCTGTCAGTGATGCAGGAACTGACAGACCACGGACACTCCTCCTTCCTTCCCCCTCGGGGTGATGCTCAGTGTGGAATCACAGAACTGTTAGGGTTGGGAAAGGTCTCTGAACCCGTGGAGTGCAGAGTGTCAGTGGGGTTCTGGGATGGTTATGAGGGGTCTCTAAAGTCCAGAGCAGCTCTTGGAACGTGCAGTTTATTGCAAGGGGCAGGGTAACAAAGAGGGGCTCAGTCAGGCTGCCAGCCACAGCTAAGGGCAAACACCAGAGAAAGAGAGAGAAGAAGAAAGAGGAGGCGAGCAGGAGGAAGAGCAGAAGACAGAGCTAAAATCTTGTTACAATACATTATATCTTTTTTCATCTAAATGTTCTGATTCACAGTAACCAACCAGCACAAGACACAAATCCTATAGAATTTACACATAGCCTATAAGAGTTACTACATTACCATATTTGTTACCTTTTAAATGTTAAAACCACTTCCAAAACCTCTTTTTTCTTCTTCTTGCCACGTTAGCAAGGTCCGTCCAACCTTTGGACTTGCCAGCATTCTTTTAGTTTCTTAAGGAATTGTTTAATCACAGGGATTCTCCTGTGGCCAGGCTGAGCCATTTTCTTTCCAGTTACTCAGCTTTTGGCATCTTAGATGTGGAAGCTGCCTTTCTTATAGATTTCATATTATCACAGTCTTTTTGCCAAGCATAATTCTAAAGCTGTCCTGTTTCATCATCCCCAACAACGGAGTCCAACCATTAACCCTGCTCACCACTAACCCACGTCCCTCAGCATCACAGCTGCACGTATTTTTTGAGCTCTTGAAGGGATAATGATTCCACCACACCCCTGGGCAGCTTTTCTAATGCCTGACAACCCTTTCCATGATGGAATTGTTCCTGGTATTGAAATAAACCTTCCCTGGTGCAACTTGGAGCCTTTTTCCTTTTGTCCTAGTGCTTGTTATGTGGGAGAAGAGACTGACCCCACTTGTCCACAGCCTCCTTTCAGGGAGCACTTGGAGTTGAAATGAAGCAAAACTCGCTGGCTGATGCTGAAATATCCTCCTTTGTTCCATGAGCTGCTGTGGAAAGGCCTGAAGGACTGACCCCTGCTCAGTACCTGCCCAGGGTCCATCCCCCAGCAGCAGCCCCTGGGATGGCTGAGAATTCACAGGTTGCACACACTGAAAGAAAAAAAGGAAGCTAATTTTAGTCTGCAGAGCGAGTGCCTTCATCAATTAATAATCCATCATTGTGGAGTTCTGGAGGAAGGCTGGGGAAAAGGCAGCAGCACTTCTTAACTCTTAATTTGCCTTTTCTAGATAATCAGAGGGCCACAGTGGCTTGGGGGATGTTTGATTGAGGTTGCTGTGGATTTGACCTCCTGTTTTTTAGTGGCCAACAGGAAGTTATAAACCCCTGAAATAACCTTGATTTCTTAGGAGGGGATGCTTTGCTTCAAAAGAATTCCTTCCATTTCCTCCCAGGGCGACGATGAGAATGATCCAGGAACAACATGGAATCCAATTTTCTGTTAGTCATACACAGAGCACATCCAAGTCATTGCTTCATGCTTGGGAATTTGTCATTTTAATGTGACTGGAGATCCTGCTGCAGTCCTGAGCTGTCACCTGCTGGTGCCAGGGCCAAATCCTTGCTGGGACTTTTGCTGCAGTGGCTCAGCCTTGAGCCCCTCTGTAACCCTGCAATTTAGCTGATCCTGTGCCTGGAAAAGAAGCTCCAGGCATGGAAGGGAGGCACCTTTTCCTTCCTTTGCTTGGCCACCATCAGTTTTGCAAGGTGCTCTGCCCCTCTCCAGAGAGGTGGCTGCTGCTGCTTTCTGCTTTTCATCCCTTTCCTCACATTCCCTAAGAATTCCCACCACCTTCTCCTGGGACAGGGTGTATTTCAGTGATGGATAGTTGTCCTTGGAGTCCAGAGATGTGAACTAATTTAAGATATATTTTGATGACGGACAGATGCATTCTGGTGATGGACAGACTCCCTCAGAGTCTGGAGCTGGGAATTAATAAATGAGGTGAAATTTGGGGGCAATTCTTGCAGTCTTTCCTTGCAGATTTTCCTGGCAGGGCTGGCTGCTGGCAGGAATCCTGCCTGGCTCGGGTCACCACCAGCTGTGGATGTGATGATCCAGCCAAGCTGCCCCAAAGGCTCCCCCACCCCACAGCAAAGGCCTCCAAACTCCATCCCCAGCTCCAAAATTCCTGCATAACTTTTAATCCCCCAGGACTGGGGCTTAAGAGACATCAGCAAGGGGGGATGCCCTGGGCTTGTGGGGAGCAGAGGGACAGCCCAGGTGCTCTCCTGGGCACCTGGGGAAGGCAGAGGGATGCTGGCACCTGTGGTGGCTGTGTCCCCTCGTCCCAGGGGAGCTGGAGTGGATTCACAGCAGGAGCAATGATTTGCAGCGTGTGCCAAGCCAGGAACATTAAGAATAAATCACTCATAACTGGGAAGACGATAATAACAGCAGCCTCTGGGGAAATCTGTACTGCTCAACAGCATCTCCTATTATTTTCTTTCTTTTTTCACTTGAAGTCACTTAATGAACACTCGTGTTGAAATCTTCAGAAAGACTCACCTTAGGGGGTATTGGGAAATATTGATAAATTGTGTTTGGCACTCCTGGGGCTCCCAGAGAGTGGCACAGACATTGTCACAGCAGATGGACTGGGTGTCTCCAGTTTTTGTTCTCCCCATCCTCTCACGCTCTTCCTGCCTGCAAGGGGCAGGCAGGGTCCAGCAAGGGAGAAGGAAATCCCACCCCAGCACTCACACAGCCCAGTTCCCGGGGAAAGGGGCTGCTAGCTCAGCAGGAAGATCCATTTAATCCCATACTTTCCCAAGAAACAATATATTAGCTGTAAAACAGCTTCCACACTTTATTTGCTGGTAATTTACAGCCCACACTGTGAGACAGTGCAATATTTGCAAGCAATTAAAGAGAGGATGACTCAACAATAGCCACCTCGGGTCAGATTTTCAAGTGTTCATCGTTCATAATGAAGAAGGGGTTTGGGAAGCTTTGGCTGCTGCCCCATTCCCTGGCACTGCCCTGTCCCGGCAGCTCCTGCCATCGGACCTTGGGGACTCCGGGCAGATTTGGTGCTGGAGGAGAAGGAAATGTTCATTAAAGAGGGGAGGGATGGTATGAGGGAGCTGTGGGCAGGGACAATCAGCACAAGGGGAAGTTTTGGATGGGGTCAGGGATGGTTCATCCCTTGCCAGGACAGGGGGGATGAAGGTTAAGGGGCTGTGCTGGCTCTGGTGGGGGGAATTTCCATGAAATCCTTGGGACAGCTGCCCTCTGTCCCCCAGCAGCCCCGGCTCGGCTGCGGGCGGTGCAGGAGAGCGAGGAGGAATTAATTGATCATCCCGGCCGAGCAGCGAGCACAGCCCGGGATGCTCCCAGCCTGGCAAGTTGTTCCACTATATTGGCTGGCAAAGCAATCGGAGTTCTTGCTGGGATGACGAGCAGAGGGTTCCGTGCTTGCAGTAGAACTGTTCTTCACTGCAGTTTGCTGAAACAATAGATGGAAAAACTACAAATCCCGAAATGTGGTTTCTTTCTTCGCCCATAGTGAGGAAATCTTGTCTCTTTTGCGATGTCCCTGTCACCGCCGTGGATATCACAGCATGACAGCGGCGTGGAAGGTGAACTGATTTGGAAATTGCCTGTTCTCATTGTGCCCCCAGGGTGGCGATCCGGAGTATGGGGTCTGGGCTGGGTAATTCATATTCCCGGCCCCTTGATCATTCCCTGGAATGCTGCTGTTTGTCTCTGGAGCGCTCGCTCCTTCGGGTGCCGCCGGGATTCTGCGGGCCGGGAGCCGGCTCTGCCCTCCCTGCAGCTGCCGGGGCTCAGCACGGCTCGCTCTCCCCGGGGCACACGCAGAGGGAGCCGTTTTCACTCGGATTTGCATCCCCCAGCAGAGTCTGGCTGTGCTCTGGCCGTGTGACACCGCCGGGGCTGTGACAGTGCCGGGGCTGTGACAGCGCGGAGCAGCCGCGGGGGGAAACTGAGGCACGGCACTGAGGTGGCACCTTGGTGTGACCCCGCAGAGCCGGTGGCGGTGCCAGCAGCACCCCTGGGTGTCACCGGGGCCAGTCCAAGCCCCGGACACAGAGCAGTTTGATTGCTGGTGGCATCCTGCTGGCGGGATTGGGTGACCCCGGGCCGCTCCTCTTCCACCCCAGGGATGTTGTTCCTTCCCTCCCTGCCCGTCACATCTCCCACAACTCCTCTGTCCTTTAAACAGCTCCGTTTGCTCCTCTGATGCTCATTCTCCGGCTAACCTCGCTCCAGAAAATGACCCTATTTACCAGCTGCTTTTCCTCATCACTCCCTGCAGCAGCCGAACAACACCCTGGGAAGGGATGGGGAGGCTGGAAAGGGAAGAAACGGGGTGGGACCAACATGGAAACACCAGCTGGGAGAGGCAACTGGGCTGCAGGGGAGGGTGTCTGGGTGGGGAAGGGTTAATGGCCCCTCACTCACTCATCTGTAAAAGGGGTTTGCATCCCCTGTCTGCTCTGGGGGAGGGAGGAGGCCGAAGGCAGGTGCTCACCGGCAGTGCAGGGTTAAGGGCTCTCCCATGGTTTTATCCCCCCTGTCCAGGGTTTTCCCCAGCCCCACATTCCCGAGGAGCTTTGGTGCCTTCAGAGGGAGCCACCGCTGTCCCTGGCACACGTCTGCCTCTGCAAATGTCTCTGGAAGGGTGGGAATACCCCCGGGTCACTCTGCTGGCTCAGGCACAGCGGGGAAAGCAAACACACACACACACAGGAGTGAACCCGCCTTGCTCTGCCTCGTGGCTCCTTGTGTCAACAAACAGCATTTCACTGCCAGGGATAACGCAGAAATAAACCACAGCGGCCACCAGGGTGGGTACAGCTCCCTGGCCACTGCAGGAGGGCAGGGACATCGTCACTCAGCCGAGTTGTCACCCCCTGAGGTGGCTTCGTGCCATTCTCCTGGGGCTCTGCTTCCCAGCCAGCTCCGTGGCACCTTCCCTGGCAACTCCAGCGATTACAGGAAACTCCAGAGCTGGTCCATGCAAGAGCTGCTGATTTAACAGTTCTGCCATAAACCATTCTTCATTATCTGGGTTTCACTGGATGACCCAGGCCCTGCTGAAGAAGTGCTATTTCCTCTGCAGTCAGCTGTATTTTAATAAGTTACACTGTGGGTAAAACACCCCCAGAGAAAATCCATGCATTGTTCCATTCGTCAGCCACAGCAAGTTCAGGATGAAAATATTCCAGGGTGAGGTAATGTACTGTGACACTGTGTAAGTTAATTTATAAGGGAATTAACTGTGTTTAGAAGAGAGGATGAAACTTTCTCCAGCCAGCCAGGGTTGGAGAAGCCCTAAAATGAAATGTGCTGGTAGAAAAAAAAAACAAACCAGTTCTTCCTTAAAAGATGGGTTGGTTTGGGCAAGTTTTTTGACTTTGATTTTATAAAAGTTCAGGTCCTAAAAGTGTAAATGCAGTGGAAGTGCAGCTCCCTGAGCTGATCCAGCTGGGGAACCTCTGCTGCTTTGCTGATTCCCATCAGCCGCAGCACTGCTGCCCTGCCTGGTGCCCTCCTGGCTGTCAATTTAGGAGAGCTCTGGGATGGGGGAGGCTGCCAAAGCCTTTCCTGGGCTGTGGCATCCCCGTGGAGCTGCCCTGGGATGCTCAGAGCAGTCTCAGGGGCAGGAGGGCTCAGCTGCTCCAGGGGCTCCTGGGCTTCAGGCTGCTCCCAGCCAAAGGTTACAGGAATTTGGCCACCACGAGCTTTGAAGTGCCTGAGCAGGGAGGGGACACGAGCAAAGGGGGCTGCAGGCTGTGGGTGCCAGCTGTGGGATCCATTATCCCAGGGGATTTCCATGCTGCTTTTTGCAGCTGCACTTCCCCGGGTGCCTTTGGGATCTCTGCTGTGAAAGTCCTGGCACCTCCTCGGGCTCCTGTCCCCTCCCCACCAGACCCTGATCGCTGCAGCCAGACACAGGGACACATCCCAAGGTGACACCAGGCTGGGGACACACATCACACCTTGCTGGGGATGATCCCCTTTTGGGTCTGGCTGGGGGATTCCTGGTCCTGCACAACTGATCTCCCACCAGCAGCGACAGATGCAGCCAGGAAGGACCTTCCAGTTTTTATTCCAATGAATGTTTTCAAAGTCTTCCCCCTTATCTGTCAGCTTTCACCTCAGCTCTGCAAAAGCAGTGAGGAGTCTCTGTTCTGGAGCTATTTTTCACCATAATGATTTATAATAGATGACGAAAATGAAAGTGCTGGAGGAAGAGAGGCCCAGTCTGGGCACTTGGATGGGCCTAATGAAGTCCCCTCCAAGTTCCCATTTGTTGTCAGCTATTAATTCTCTCACCCAATTCAGTCCCCAAATTACTTTCCCCAGAACTGAATCTAAATATGAAAATCAATTAAGAAGGGAACGAGGAGCTACATCTGGGAGAGGAGGCAAATATAATGACAAATCACCTGGTTCCTTTCGAGCATGCAAATTAACATTTAGAGTGCATTTTGAGGAAGGGGAGCTTGGAAATGCTGCTTCACAGAAACTGCTAGATCAATTTTCCAAGCCTGAGTGCTGGAGATTCTTCAAAGTTACTGAGGGCACTGTCTTGGGATAAAAATATAAAAAAGGCAAGAAATCAATGCTGATAATTAATTTAGCAGAATCTATTCGTTCTTTCTCCTTCCAGTCAATGCAAAAAGAAAATCATGCAGGAGCTGAATTTTACATTTCCACAGAGATTGTGCTGGGACAAAATGGATAAACGCTCCTAAATTAGTTCAAAAGCTCTTCTATGTTGTTGAAGAGGGGCTTTTTAATTAACTGGAGGAATTTGTCATCACTTTCCCCCTGCCCTTGTGAGGGGAAGTGAGTGCCTGGGCAGCCCAGCCCTCCAGAGAGCCAGCAGCTCCAGACTAGAATGTGGAAGAGATTTAAGCTGTGATTTTTTTTTTGTTCTAGGACTGGTTTCATGCTTTGCAAAGCCCAGAATCCACGCTGGGAGCTCATGTCCCAGGCAGGATCCTGCTGTTGTCCTGGCTGGGAGTTTGTGGGATTCAGACTTTTTAGCAGGGCTTTTGATGGGACAGGAATGATTTTTTTTTAAACCAAAAGAGGGTTGATTCAGACTAGATACAAGGAAGAAATTTATTTATGGTGAGGGTGGTGAAACACTGGCTCATTTTGTGTTTCTGTAAATAGTTTGGGGGTTTTTAGGGTTCCTAAATAGTTCAGAGGAGCCTCAGTAAATATTTCAGGAGGTTGCAGGGTTGGTAAACAGTTTAGGGAGGGGCTGGGCTGGGATGCTGGAGCAGGGGCAGAGCAGCAGCACATCCTGTGCTCTGTCCAGGCAGAGAGGAGCCACGTTTTAATTATTCAAAACTCATCTTCCCTCCCATTAGCAACAAATGGGAAGTGGATGGATTTTGGTAATGAACCCCCAGGAGGGTACTTGAGTTTAAAGCAAAACCTGTCCAGTTGAATCTGTGCTGTGGAAATGGATTTAAATGCTCTGATCCTCCAAATTCGGTTTGGTGGATACAAACAAAACTTGTGGTTTTCACTTTGTGTAAGAACACTGGGGTTTTCCCCCGGCAGCCCAGGGGTGTGGGATGTGCTTCTGGATCCAGCTCACTGTTATCACTTTGATAACATCCAGGAAGAATGAATACACAAGATCAAATTCTAAATCCCCCAAAACAGTTTGTTTTCAGCCTGGATGTCGCAGTGAGGGGTGGCAGATCTCCACCCTTTATGAGGATCTGGTCCCTGAGATCAGATTCAGGTGCTTTGCTCCAAGCTGGGAAGAAATCCTGTTGTTCCAGGCAGCTGAACCTTCTTAGTGTTGGAAAAGAGCAAAAATTCACTGGTGCTTTAGAGCAAGGGATGGTTTCTGGGACAGGAAGGACAGCTGAGGGAAGGTTCATTTATTATCCTTGTCATGGATTTTATCAGCAAAGCTCTATTGTAGGCATTTTTCTCTTTCTGCTTGCTCATTGTTTTTCCTTAGGAGTGGCTGAGCTGTTCCCCCTTGATCAGGTAATGAGGTGCAGGGAGCAAACCCCATTAATCAGAGCAGGAGAATGGGAACAGGGACACTGCCCCATTCAGCCTCTTTTAGGCCCTCAGTGCCACATCAGCCCAGAACAAACCATCACCCCCAGTCCAGCAGGAGCCTGAGCCTCCCAGGGCTGGTCCCTGTGCCCCCTGGTCCCAGTTCACTCCATGCAAACCCCCATGAGCTCCAGGGCCATGCTTGGCAGCAGAACTGAGCTGTTATCCTCCCTCCCTCATGAACAGATAAATCTCCTTGTGGATGATGTTTCAGTGATGGCCCTGATCCGAGTGGGGCAGGCAATCAAGTTCAATTATTTCATTGAGGCTCATCCCAGTGACTCTGTGCACCAGCTCCAGGCTGGGGCAGGAGCTTGGTGCTCCAGAGGGGTTGGATGCTGTTTGCTCCAGGTTTTCCAGCCCTGTCCACCCTTCCCAGAGCTTCTGAGCTGCCTCTGCCTCACCCCTGGCCTGGGCCACACAGGAATTTCTATTTCCTCAGAAAACACATAAATGATCTGTGTAAAGAGAGGATGATCAAGGGTTAAGGTTTTATTGGACAGTTCTGTTGCTGTGTCTGTGAGTTCTGCCCCCAGTTGGATTATCATCAAACCCCAGCAGTTTGTCATGGGGAAGGAGAACATCAGCTGACATTTTTAGGCCAGGGCCAGATTCATCACTTGTCAGGCAGCTCTGCAGCCGTGCCTGTGCATTTGCTGGGAACTTGGAGGGGGATGCTCCCAAACCAGGCAGGTTCCTGTGGGGAACAGGCTCATCCCACACTGCCTGGCGTGCTCCCTGTCCCATCTGTCCCTTTGCCCAGTCTGTGTCCCAGCACACCTTGTCCAGACAGACCTCCCAGCCAGAGCCTGTGGGAGCTGTCACAGGAGTTACTGAGCTGGATTTCTCCATCCTGGGAAGGATCCTGTCCATGCATGGGGATGCTCTGGGCTCTGCAGGGACAAGGCTGGTGCCCAGATGTCCAGAGGCTTTGCAGCAATGGAAATGTGTGTCTGAAGGCAGAGCCAGCTCGTGCTTTGCTTTCCCTGCACACAAAGCCAAGGCAGAGACAAAACCCACTCAGGGGGTGTCACCAGGGCTGGCTGACCCTCCCCAGGTGTGTTTTGTCCTTTTATCCTGCACCACCACACCCCAGAGGGCTCATGCAGAGCAGTTTTGGTCTCTTGCCACCCTCAAAGGAACCCAAGGTGCCTCTGAGCCCCCAGGTGGGCCCTGCTGCTCCCACCCTGACCCCGAGGGGCTGGAGGAGCCCCACATGCAGACCTCAGTATTGCCCTGAGGTTGAGCAGCAGGAGAGGAAAGCAGGGATGAAACATCCTCTTCACAGCCTAAGCATTACAGGCCAGACAGCACAAGGCCTGGGAAGCCAGAGAATTTATTGGAAAGGACATTGTCAAGCTGAATAGCATCAGAGGGAGAGGCACCAGGGCTGGGCATCTTGGTAGCAGCAGCAAAGAGCTTTGAAGGAGCTGCTGCTCCTTCATTTGTATCTTGGCAGGTCAGTTCCCACTGGTTTTGGGGAGTGTGGGGTGGGTGTTTTGTCCTGGGGTGCAGGAGTGAGGCAAGGCCTGCAGCCTGGCTGGATCAGCTCCTCCTGGGGCTGCAGAAAGTGACAGCTCTGGGATTTGTCCCCAAGGGTGTGACACGTCCTCCCTCTGTGGTAGCGTTGTGGACAGGGTGAGTGTTGTTCACACTCAAGAAAGCAGAATTTTGGAAAATAAGAGATGTGTAAAGACTTGGTAAGAGCTCAGCATTGGGTGAATTCTCCTCTCCCTGGAGGGAATCCCTGTGTTAAAGCCCTGGGGTGATGCTCCTGCTGCAGACAGTCAGTCCCTGCCCTGATCCAGAGTGATGCCAGCCCCAGGCTGCCAGTGGGGGAAATTTTTAAGCCCATTTTAACACTTTCCTGGGTGTTATTCACAGCGATCACAGCACTTTTTCTTGCAGCTAAGATGTTCCAAGTGGGATTTGTCTCTCTCCCTTTTGCTCTGCCACTCTCACCCCCTCCCAGCCAGCTCTCTGGGCACACTGGGAATTCCTGATATTCCTGATCCCTCTCCTCATCTCCAGGCTCTGCAGGAGGGAAATGGTTCAATAGCTCAGCCCTCAGCTCAGGCAGCTCAGTGCTAACAGCAAATGGGTTTGTTTACCATTGGGACAACGGTTCAGGTTCATCATCAGGAAGAGTTTTTTCATGCAGAAAGTGCTCAAACATTGGAATGGGCTGGAGGTGATGGATTCACCACCCCTGGAGATGTTTAACCCATTTTGGGTGGAATGATGGAAAAACCTGGGGCTCACAGGGTCCCACCCAGATCCAGCACCCACTGTGGCCTCAAGGCAGTCACTCTCCTGGCTGTCTGTCCTGCCTCCAGCCTGGGGTTAGCTCAGGAAGTGCAGCTCCAGGTTGCAATGCTGTGACCCCTGAGTGGGTCTGTCCTTCATCAGAGCCAGAAATTCTCATTTTTTCCCACTATAAATAGCATTTATGTGTGTGTGTGTGCATTTATAGATCTAGAGACAGCTTTGCAAGCTGATACCCAATCCTGCAGTGCTGGGTTAGCAGTTGGACTCGATGATCTTTAAGGTCCTTTCCAACCTAAACTTTTCTGTGCTTCCATAATTACACACATTTTTAATATAAATAAAATAGATTTGCAAGCTGATATCCAATCAGGCAGTGCTGGGTTAACAGCTGCACTCAATGATCTTAAAGGTCTTTCCCAACCTAAATGATTCTCTGCTTCCATGATTAAATCTATATCTATATCTATATCTGTATCTATATCTATATTTATATAAATAAGCTCAGTTGCAGGTTGATGTAACCCAGTACATGCAGTGCTGGGTTAATGGTTGCACTTGATTTTAAAGGTCTTTTCCAACCTAAAGGATTCTGTGCATCCATGCACTGAAGAAAACACCAGTGGGGTTTTGCAGCAGGGGAAACTGAGGCCCAAGCTGGCTGCGGTGTGCCTGAAGAATTCAGTGCTCCTCACATAAATTCAGTAATTCAGGGAAGGGATGGGTCTCCCTGCCTGCCTTTGTGCCAGCCCTGCTCTGGATTTCAGAGCAAACTGCTCGTTTATTTCCCAAGTATTCTCCAACATCTGAAAAACGAGATCTGCGCTGGGCTCTTGTGGGGGTGAAAGGTGTGAATTGGGATTAAGGTTTTGCTTCGGTTGGTTTTGCTTCTTCCTTGATTTCCATGAGGGATGACAGCAGCAGCACCGTGGCTGCAAAGGCAGAGCTTGCTTGGAGAAAATCCAGCCTGCTTTGACACTCTGCTGCCCTGAATGACAAGAATGAAATTTAAAAGGGAGGGGAAGAAAAAAGAAAAAGGGGGAAAAAATGGAAAGAAAGAAATTCCAGCAGCCACCACTCCTGCTCTGGCATTGCTAATCCAACAGCTGAAGGTTTATTTGTACTGACTAAGCTGAAGTGAGCAACTTAATTCCCTTTTAATTCCCTTCAGAAGGCTTCAAAAAAGCCTAATAGCTGTTTTATTGCTTGCTGGGAGCTCTGAGGCAGCCCCCAGCCCGTCCAGGCTCTGTGGATTCCAGGATCCTGCCTAAAATCCTGGGAAATACAGCAGAGCACCCCTCCCCACCCTGATCTCAGGTGGGCAAAAGGTGATCCCAGCCCAGCACACTTCTCTCCATCCACAAGAGTGGCTGCTCTTCCATAGCCCCCTGAATCTTGGAACAGATTTGGAAGAACAGAAACAGAACTGGAAATTGAACTTTTTGTATCAAAGGGATGGATGCCAGGTCTGGAAACAGGAAGGACAAAGGGAGCCCCAGACTGGCAAGAGAATGGGAGTTTTACCTTCCTGAACAATTTAATTTCTGTGAACCTTCAGCCCACAAGAAGAAATAGTTGAGAATTTGATGCAGAGCACTTTTTTTTACTATAAAATGGAAATTGCAGGGAATATTTGCTGGGAAAAGCTGATCTTGAAGTGTTTTGCAGGGCAAAGCTGGGGAAATTACTTCAAACTCTGTCTAAATAGTCCTCCACTGGTGATGTGAAACTGCATCTCATTGGGAAGCTGCCACTGATGTGTCATCATTCAGTGAGCACAAAATCAAATCTCTCTGCTTGGTAACATCCCCATCCCTCATTTTCCATGAAAATAAGACATTTGCTATTTATTTGTTACGTGCCAGTGCTGTGAGTGAGCCCAGCTTCCCCTTCCTTCCTTCCTTC
>VWYE01003509.1:41955-104179 GCA_013398995.1 Alaudala cheleensis
GCGCGGGCCCGCGGCGGCGCTCTGTGCCCTGCCGGGCCGCGTGGGGCTGGGGGAGGGCCGGGGTCATGGCGGGCAGGAGGGTGCTGGCGGAAGATCGGGGACATGGCGGGTACGGGGATGCTGAGGGAGGGTTGGGGACATATGGGGTGTGATAGGGGCTGGGGGTCAGCGGGGTGTTGGGTGTGGGGAAGGGGCTGGGAGGACATGGAGTAAGGGGGATCCAGACCAGGACTTTGTTTTTGCTGTGAGCGTCCCAGAACTTTGTGTGTCACAGGATTTCCTGCCGGGGCTCAGCCCCAGAGAAGCCACAGCCCCAGATGGTGGCATGGGTGGGAGGCTGTGCTTCCATTGCTGAGGTGAGGGAGCACCAGGTGAGTCGTGGGAGCCGTGTGTCCCTCCTGGGCAGGGTGCAGGGTCTGTGGGCTGGGGAAGGGCTGCTGGGAGGTGCCAGCCAGCCTCACCCGTGCCCGAGAGCAGCTCCCAGGTGGGCTCCGTGCTGAGCCTCACCTGTGCAGTAACAGGTGTGAACATTCATGAAGCATTTTGATGGTCATGTATGATACTGCATACAACAGCTGCATCCAAGGGAAAACAGGGGTTTGTTGGGGTTTTCTAATGTATACTGAGTCTTCCTTTGAAAATGTTTTGCAAAGTCAAACTGGTCCTCTCTCAGGTGTGGGAATGAGAACCTGGGTACTTGATTTATCTCTAGATACTGTTTGAGTTGCAACTTTGTTCTCCGTGTAGTAGGGAATAGCGATAAGGTTGGTTTCTGCACTTGAGCAAATGTGAAGCTTTGTTGGAAGTTGTGTACTTTGCTCTCTTATTACATGTTTGGTTTCTCTCCTGCAGCAGGGGGTTCACCTGGGGACAGCTCAGGGGACTGTGTGCCCTGGCAAGTGTGGGAAGGGAGAGGGGAAGGCCTGTGCTGGGAACTTGGCACCACAGTGATCCCAGCTCCTGGCAAAAACTCCTTGCCAAAATAAGAAGTCCTTTTCCTGTTTGTTGTTGCTGTGGGTTGGGTGATCTGGCTCTGGTGTGCTTTTGGAAGTGCTCATGGTAGAGATGCTTTTGGGAAGGATTTTAGGGAGAGCTGGGGTGAGATGGTGCTTCAGTTAACACTGATCCAGAGGAGATGGGGCTGTGTAGGATGGGGGGCTCTGGTTTTACCTACATTCCTGGCTGAACATCCTGGTTATTTATTTTCAGGTGGCTGGACCAAGAGGTGATCCTGCAGGATGGTGAGAGCTGCTCTTGCAGTTTGGTTATACCTGTGTGGTCTTTTTGGGTTATCACAGAATCATAGAAGGGTTTGGGCTGGAAAGGACCATAAAGACCATCTCTTTCCACCCCCTGCCATGGGAGGGATACCTTCCACTATCCCAGGCTGCCCCAAGCACTGTCCAGCCTGGCCTTGAACATGTCCAGGGATGGGGCAGCCACAGCTTCTCTGGGCACCCTGTGCCAGGGCCTCCCCACCCTCACTAATTCCCTAATACCCATCCAACCCTTCCCTGTGCCTGTTGAAACCATTCCCCCTTGTCCTGGCACTCCATGCTCTTGTAAGACATCCCCCTCCACCTTTCCTGTAGGTTATAGAAAGTATTTTTGCCTAACTGGATGGTGAACATGAATAAAATCCATTTTTCAAGGCTGACTTTTTTCTTATTTAATACTTTCGTGCCTGAGCACAGCAGGCGGGTGTTGAGCTGCTGCAGGTGGCTGTGCAGGCAGCAGGGAGCTGACACCTGCACTGACCCCGCAGATGTGCAGTGCCCCAGCCCTGCTTGGCAATGGGAGCCCGAATGGAGCTCAGCAGTGCTGTGGGATTTGGGAGCGTCTCGGTGTGCCGAGCTCCCACCTCCACTAGAGGGTGTGGAGCTCCGCAGAATCCTTTGTTTTCACGGAAATGGGAGAACTGGGAGCCTTTCTCTTATCGGATGCACAGGCAGCGAGGCCATGGCAGGATTACATTCCCTCGGGAGATGCCTGCTCTGCTCCCTGGCAGCAGCCCAGGCTGCTTGAGCATTACACAACTGCCAGCCGAGCTTGGAGCATTCCATGGGATGTCCCTGGCCAGCCAGGAGGAGCTGCTGCAGCGTGCAGAGGAGGCAGCTCTGCTGTGGGTTGGGTCAGGTCCTGCCCAGCTCCTGGACCAGGTTTCCTGGAGGGATGACTTGACATTCCAAGTTCCCTCTCCTTCCACTTGGGGAGCAAAATGTATCTAAACAGCAGGGACAGATGTTTCACTTGCACCACAGCCTGGCTCCTAGATTTGCCTTCCTAGAGGGAATTTCCACTTGGTCTGCAACATTCCCAAGCCAAGCCCAACACCAGTGTGCTGTGAAATTCCATAAGCCCGTGCTGCTTGCTGGGCTGTGTGTGCTCCCTGTGTTTGCAGGATGTGCTGCTCAGCTCGAGGTGGCCATGTTGGCTCCTTGGCCAGGTTCAGGATTTCTTCCTTTTGCTAAATTCTGCCTCCAGGTGTCTCGTTAAGAAGGAAATCCTGAGCAGAACTGGACCCAGCAGTGCTGCCTTTGCTCCAGCACTCCCAGAAGAGAGCTGGGTGTTTGGGTGAGCAGGTGATGCTGTGGCTGGGGGTGTGGAGGAACACAGGCTCCTCTCCAGCTGCTGGTACCATGTGGGTCTGCAGACATTTTGGAGTTGGATCCATCTGGGAGGGGAGCAGCTCCACAGGCAGGTGGGATGTGCAGCTCTGTGGGGTCAGGAGGGCCTGAGGCCTCTGTGTGCTGCCAGGGGTGTCCAGTCAGAGCCCTGGGCATGGGAAGAGCTAACTGGCCTCTGCAGGGACCTTCTTGGAAAAATCCTGTGGAAAATGTTCTAGAGGGAAGGGGGTCCGAGAGAGCTGGGTAACATCCAAGGATCACTTCTTCCAGATTCAATAACATCCCTGTGGGCAAAGAATGGAGCAAAAGGGGCAGGAGAGCTGCAGGGATGGACATGGAACTCTGTCAGGAGAGACACTGAGGTGGAAGAAGGGCCAGGCCACCCAGGAGGAATACAGGGATGGTGTCTGAGTGTGCTCTGGTGTGCTCATCCATGGCCAGGAGTGTTGGTGGGAGGGAGGTCAGAGACTGTGTGCCCCGGTGTCAGATCCTGGTACAGAGCCAGCTGTGGAGCAGCAGCCAGGATCATAACCAAGCCAAACAAATCCTCCATCAGCTGAGCATGAAATGGATATTTATGTGTATAATGAGGAGGGAGGCAGAGGTGTGTTTGCACAGGCACCTGTGTTTACCTCAACTGCAGCCAGGCCAAATCCCAGGTGCTGGGGCTGTGCTGGGATCTGGTCAGACCCTGTGGGAGGGGAGCAGATCCTGTGTGGGCAGGGGACATGCCCAGGCTGTGAGGAACAAGCTGAGGGCAGCTGGCAAGGTGGGGCAGGCTGGTGAGCAATGGGGAAATGCTTTGTCCTCCAAAGCACAGCCCTGGCTGTGCCTGTGGTGTCTCCCCTCTCACTAAGTCCAGGGCTGCCTTGTGCTCTCCCCTGCTCTGCTCCTGGTTTGTGCTGAGGCTGGAAGAGCTCGGAGCTCTGTGCCTGGCTGGACCTTGAGCTGGGGCAGCAATCAGCTCACACTGTCTGTGTTATGTAAGAGTTTGAACTTTGCCTTGCTGGAAGCGGGAATGTCTGGCCTGCTCTGGCCTCTGCAGGAGTTGTGAGTGTGGAGATTGGGGGCTGTGGCCACTTCTGCTGGGTAAACAGCCAGAGAACTGCCTGCTTGCCACCTTTCCTCTCCCTCCACCGCCCACTGAAGATGCTCTGGCAGCTCTCTTGGAGTGTGACATCTGGGAATAGCGCTAGCAACCCGCAGTGCAGCCCAGACCCTTCCACTTGGCATCACTCAGCCTTGCTGAAGGCTCACCTCTGCTAAGAGGCTGCTTTTAGCTGTTCCCTCGAGGGCTGTTTTCAGGTCTGGCTGCAGCACTGCTCTTCCTTCAGCAGCAGCTGAAGTCCTTTGGGCACAGGCTGCAGGAAGGAACGTCTGGTGTCTCACTGCCCTGACCCTGGGGAAGGGTGAGGCTGGGCTGGGCACAGCCTGAGCATCCTTGGAACTCACAACTCGCACCAGAGCCAGGGTTGCATGGCAGGAGTTGATGCCAATCACTGTGCTGTGCTGATGAAAGGAGGGGGCAATCAAAGAAAGTTTAAAAAAAATATTTTTAAGCCATAGCTAAGAAATCTGCCATGGCTCCAAGTTCGACCTTGCAGTCAGAGGTGAGCAGGCTTAATTTGACAGCTATTTCTTAAATATTTTAAAAGCTGCCTGGAATAAACTGAATGCTTCCGAGTAGTGACCCAAATTCCACTTGCTGTAAATTTCATTAGAAAGTGGATTTGTGTGCCTGCCAGGCTGCTTTGCAGCTTCATTGATCTGCCCAAACCATGTGCTGTGCAAGTGCCTTCCTCAGCAGATTTTTAAAGAGCTCGCTTCTGCGTGCTGCCAGCCCAGAGTGTTACTTGTTTTCTTTCTTTCTCTCCTCTTCCTCTTTTTTACTTTTGTTTTTTTGTTTCCTGCTGCAAATGCATCATTTGTTTACTAATCACGTTGCATCATTAGTTGCACAGAGTCATCCCACCGGCTGCGTGGGCACGGATGGAGCAGCTGGGCAGGAAAATGTCACTTTCTTCAGCTCGCTTGATTTGCTCCCAAATCCCCATCCCACGCCATGAAGGCCAAAGACTTTTGCAACCCTGGGAGCTGCCAGCAGCTCTATTTTCCAGCAGCATCACCTGTGGTTCTGACACCCCCTGGAAAAAGCCTCCACCCCTCCTGCTGTCCCCAAAGTACTGTCTGTCCCTGTGCAACCACAGCTTTGGAGCTTGTGGAGAGGTGTGATGGTAGCACAGATGGCACAGACTGAGCCTTACCAGGGAAAATAGCCTGGGGACATGTGGGACTGCCACACCTGTGGATGCAGGAGCAACATGCACCTCCGCAGGCCTGAGCAGGGTCACACAGGTGATGCTGAGCTCCCTTCCTGTGGCAGTGTGTTTGCAGCCCACCTGCCGGGGTTAAGGGGAGTGGAGGGGGGCTCTGTGCAATGGGTTTTGCAGAGGTGATGACCCAATCCCATTCCCTTGTGCTATCAGCACCCAGAGCCTTTCCTTTTTCCAGCTCTTAATGAGGGGCTTTCCTTATGGCCCTGGGTGGCTTCAGCTGTCCCCAAGCCTCATCTGTCCCCAGCTGCAGGAATGGCAGGGAAGAAGGAGAGCTGGAGGCAAGAAGTCTCCTGGCTGTGTCCTGCTTTGGTTTGGGGCAGTGTGGGTGGTTCAGCCCCTCTGAGGGGGGCTCTGCAGGCTCACCTGTCCGTGAGCCTGGCAGAGGGGCACCAGGACTGTGCCAGCCTGGCCTGGATGCTGGGATGGACCAGGAGCTTCCCTGTGTCATTCCCCTGTCCAGTGCAGTGAGGCTGGAGCAAATGCAGCTGCACTTGTGAGTGCTGAGCAAAGGGCTGGGTCAGGGGGAAGCTGCTGGGGACAGTCAGATTTAAGAGCTGGGAGTGTCAGCAAAGCAGTTTCTCACTGCAACCCATGGGGGCTTATGTGAAAAATGAAATTTCTGTCCATCTCCTTCCTTGTGCTTGCTCATCTCCGCCAACGGAGCTGAAGATGGGAGAGGATTTTTGCCTATATTTAGCTTTGGAGAAATTGCTATAACTAATCGGCTTTAGGATTCTGCGTTCCCTCTTTTATTTTAGCTTTTTCTGTCACTAAGACCCTGTCATGTGGCTGTGGACTGCAGCTCGCTGGCTCTCTGTTTGCTGGGCTTTCATGGAGTCAATTAATAACCCGTAAAAATAACACCTCCAGCTGTTCCACTTGCAGCTGCCAGGCTGGAGTCTAATTATGGGGCCTTGGATCCCAAATCCTGCTTTGCATGTAAAAGTGCCAGTGAATAGGAGGAGGCAGAGGAGATGGAAATGCAAAAAAGGAATGTGGTTTGGGGTCTATTTTTAGCCTTTTCAAGCCAAATGTAAAAAGACCCTTAGGCTGCTTGTGTCCTGCTGAATGTGATCACATGCACAATATTGTTCCCATGGCAAAGCGCAGCAGCCAGGGTGGGTTGGGGGTTATTTTTGGCAATTAACTTGCCTACATTGCACACCTCCTTCTGGGTTAGTTTGCACAGTGCCATGTTGTGGCTCACATCCATGTGCTAATGGGTTTATTGCAAACAGCTCCAGTTCTCTCTGTGTTCCTGAACGTGCCAGCGCAGTGGTGGGGAGGGGAGCACACAGCTCCTCACCCAGGGCATCTCACGGTGTGGTTGGTGGTAAAGGGGTGCTCAGCCTCCCTCAAAAACTCCTTTCCTGCTGACTGTGACACAAAATTAATTTAGCTTTGGCTCTGGTGGAGAGGTGATTGTCTCCCTCTCATATCATTCTGTCTGTTTTGCACCTCTTCTGCTTTCCAAGCTGGATGTTATCTCTGAGTGAACTGCTGGGCAGATTTGTCCTCTGCTTCTCTGCAGACTCTGCTGGGCTGGTTCTGCCTCAATTCCCACCACTGCCATATTCACCTGCCTATTGCCTCCTCCTGGGTGCTCCAGAACACTCTCTTTTCTTGCTCCCCACAGAAGTGGTGCAAGCAAAGGCCCAGGTGCATGGGGGGTGTTGGGGATGGGGCACAAGGAAAGCATTGGGCTTGTTTCCAGTCTCTGTCCAGGGAGTTGTCTGTGGGTATTTCAGTCCTTTCCATCACTGGGCAGTTTAATTCAGACTCAGCTTGATTGTGATCAAAAGCAAATCAAACAGCTGCTCATTAGATAACCTAAATACTTAATGGTCACACATTAGTCTGTAGCCACCAGTTTGAAACCATGACTGCAAATAGGCTTCCTGTGCTGGAGACCATTGCCTTTGTCAAAACAACTTATTTGGAGACTGGTACTGAAACCTGGCCTTTAGAAAAAGCTCTGACACCTCCCACTTGCACAGAGGTTGCAGAGCCACTCCTGTGACAATGCCACCTCTTCCCCGTCTCCTCAGGCTCCCCCTGACAATCACCAGAGCCAGGAGGTGTTAAACACCTTCTCTCTCAGCCCGTGGGGGATGGAGCCACACTCTCAGAGGGTGTCCCTTCAGTGGAGCTCGGCTATGAGTTCTCTTAACCAGGGACAGAGGATGCTATCAATCCATCCAGCCTTGCCTGGCAAAGAGATTGCAAACGTGGCTTTCCATCACGCGCTACATTAGCCAAATGAATTCCAGGACAGCCAGCCAGCGGTGCTCGAGGCCGAGCCAGATTAATGCTGCAGCCGTGTCACAATCAGCAGAGCTGCTGCTTGCCCTGTGCCAGCTCCCCGGCTGCAGCCAGCCCTCTGCTCAGTCGTGCCCTCCGCCTCACACCTCTCCGGAGCGCTGAACTCTGCAATCACTGACACAGACAATTCAATTGGAAGGAACATCTGTCTCGGAATTGTGCTCCCATTCAGGCTGCCTCTGCCGCGACGGGCTGACATTTTTCATGCGTCTTGCCTGCTTTCTTTAATCTCCTAAACACAGGCACGCCTGTGGAGCACAGGAAGGTTCCTCCCCCGTGAGAAGGAGAAAGAAATTAGCCAGCAGATCGAGCGTGTGTAGCAAATGAGATTGCCTTGGATACAGGACCGGAATTCATGGAAAGCATGATGCTGATGGGAGACGATAAGCGACATTGCTGGGGTCTGCAAACAGCGTCACAAAACCTGCATTTCTCAAGTTCTGAGACACTCATGGACGAAGGCTGCCAGCACAGGCCTGATCCACAGACTGCAAGTTAAAAAATAACCCCTAAAATAGCAATACTGGTAGTTATTTTGGTGTGCAAGTGCCTCATAATGCCTCGCGTTCCTCCAGGCACAGGAATAAGCTGTACAGACACAGGCACTGTGATGCTGGAGGAGCAGCAGTCACAAAGGCAACTTGTCCTGACAGAGCTCCACTGAAAGGTGCTGTGTTTGCCCACAGGGTGCAGATCCAGCTCTAGTGGAGCCAGTGTGTCCTTTAAAAGGAGATGGATTTGTGCAATACTTTTAATAGTGTTTCTTATTACTCCTCTTGTATTAAAAAAATAATAATTATCAACATGTTAGAGGCAAATAGGGACAAAGTCTCTACCCTGTGAGTGACCCAGCAGCTTGATTCAGTGGTTGTTGAAGCAGCTGAGAGTATTTGTACTGTCAGACTCATTAAAAGGCGGGATGGTAAACAGCCTTTGTTTTTATTTTTATAGGAAATTTACTCATCGTTTCGGCTGAGCCTTTGGCTGAGACTCCTGTTTTTCTAAGGAATGAATGATCAGATCCTGGCAGTGCTTTAACTCATTTAAAGAGACAACTGGAAACAGGCTGTTCCCTGGGAGACAGGTACTGGGCAGCTCCCAGGCTGTGGCACACGGACACAAGGGCTGTTTCCAAAGGCAAGCAGAAAAGCTGAGCATTCCCAACAGCCCAGGGAACCCTTCCTCACTCACAACTCTAGCTCCCTGTATTATCAGCTTGACATCTTCAGCATCTATAAAATACCTCAGCAAATTAGTTATTATCCAAGTTTTTTTCCTTTTATTCCCTTTACCTTTATTTGATGAATTGGAAGAAAGGTAATGGGGGTGAGTTCTCTTTAACCTATCTCCTGATATCTGAGGGATAAAATAACCCAGTGGGAGCCCCAGAGGGTGTCCCCTGCTCCTCACAGTCCCCCAAGAAAACAGGGCCATCAAGCTTTTAGGTATTACAAACATCCAACACAGGCATTGGAATAAATGTTGGATCTGATTCTTTATCCAGAATATCCACTCCACCAGCTCCTCACATTCAATTATCTCTGTACGAGCAGCCCCCCCTGCACCACCTGCTCACTTTTGTTTTAGCATCACACGGCTCCTGAGCAGTGACACGGAACTCGAGGCAGGGAGCCTTGGATGGGTACAGGCTTTGCAGGGAGAGCATGGGAATAAGGGCTGGGACATGTGCCACAAGCTCATCCTGACTCATCTATTTTATGAATTAGGACTTGGTCCTATTTGCTAACGTTTGTCTGCGTAACCTTTGCTGTCAATGGGGCCGGTGCTCTGATGTCAGCTGCTGGACTCCGAGCACTGGCAGCTGGTGTCCCTGGCCAGCTCCCAGCCTACAATTCAATTTTCCTACCAATCACTTGAGAAGACAGGAAAAAAACATGTTTCTGCCTGTTTGTGGCACCAAGACATAAAGGGCTCCAGTCTACAAGGTCATTTAAGGCTTTTCTACGGGAAAGCTCAGATAAATCAAATAGTGGTATAAAGTTAATACACCTTCACTTATGGAGGAATAAACTACAGTAAACTAAGGCTGGTTTAATCCTGAATAAAAATCTCATCACCCAGTGTAAAACCTTCTAGGTACTGTACATTAACATCCCCTCTCTGAACACAGGCCAGTCTGGAGATATTTTAACCTAATCCCAATCTTGTGAATAGTGGAAAACTACTGCAAAGCTAAAAGGCAGGAATACCTGGAAATAAGGAAACCACCCAGGAAGTGAGGATCTCTGGTCTCCTTTCTCATACTGACTTACTGTGTGATGTTTCCTATGGCATTTTGTGAGCCTCAGTATTTCTACTGCATATTGGGATTGCTGGTGTCTTCCCTGACATTATGAAGGGCTTTAAGATCCCCAGAGATATACGTGGAGCAATTTTTCCTCCTCTTCACTGTTTCCCCAGTTGGGGCTGTCCAGAGAATCTACAAAACTATGTACAACTGTAATGGATGGGCACATTCAGGTCTGTGTCTGGAGGGCTGAACTTAGGGGGCACAGTTACTTTTAAGAGAAGAGGGGTGAAGGAGTTCACACATCCTCACACCCAGCTTTACCAGTTTGTCTCTCCCCAGACTGACAAAGGAGAGCAAAAATGGTGACACCTAGTGAAATACATTAAATAAAAACTGTGCAAACCAGAATCAATGTCCCCAGGGCACAACTCTGTTCCATTAACTGTTTGTCACTCATCATGCTTATTATTACTTCCATCATGCTGGCAGTGTTGTCATTTGGGACCATTTCCATGGCTTTAAAGGCTTAGGAAGCAGGTATTTATCTCAGTGCAGCCAGTAGTACATAAAAAATTCCACTGACTCAGACAGGACTGATTTGTTAGGGATTGGCTCTTGAAGCACTTCAGTGTGTCTGAACCCAAACTCTCATCCCTTTTCCACATATTTTAATGAATGTACTGCCTAGCAGCAAGACCTTGAGTGATGATGCTCTGAACAGCTCTGAAGATGAGACTTGATGGACAGTAAGAAGTCAGGATCGCTTCACTTTTCTTCATAGCATGGGTTGGAAAAAAATGAAACCAGAGCAAGTTCCTGCCTGTTGAAATTCCAGGAGCTTGAGCTGCATTCCAGCACGGCTGAAAGGCATTTTCAATCTTTTCTCACATGCATCAGCCCTGCACTGCTCCCAAGCAACTGCACTTTCAGTTAGTTATTATTAATAGTAAAGGATTGACTTCCAATCGTTCTCATTAATTTCCATGGCAATATTGCCTGAATCAAGATAACAGTTGCTTTGAGTTGTGTAACTAAAGTTCATTACATGAAGGAATGCAGTCCAGGGAAAGTGCTCAGATGGAGGGAAGTGACCGACCTTGCATAACCTCCCTGAGGCCAAACTTCCTCTCATATCTAGCAGCCTGTGTTCCTAATTTTCTGAAAATATGGAATGGTTTGCACTTTCAACCTGTGTCCTCTGGGCTTCAGTCTCCAGCCTGCCTCACAGCTTTCCTGAAACATTTCACCCACACATTTATTGATTATATTCCTCCTAACGATGCATGGCTGGAGCTTCCATAAGAGAAGATGTAACATGAAAATAAACAACAGCAGAAAAATTTAAACCCATATTACTTTCCTCTTTTTTGTCTATCTTGCTAAGATTGTTGTTTCTGCAGAAAACAGCTGATACTGTGACTGATTTAGATATTAAATTATGAATTTCCACTCTATCAATAAACTCCAAATACCTTTAAAAGTCCAAATAAAGCTTTTCTGGTTACCTGACCATTTGGTGAAGTAGAATAGAGGCAGTCAGTAAGAATTAAAACATTTCCCAGAATCTAAAGAGGAAAACGTTATGAACAAAGAGGAATCTGAGTGGGCGTAAATTCCTCGCCCTGCTATGCCGGTAGGATTATATCTCAGGCTTTCAGAGCAGGAAAAGGATGTTGCAGGCATAATGGCATGGAATATCAATCAGATAACTAAATCTAATTACAGTTAACTAGTCAATTCCTGCTACACGAAGGCAACTGGCCAAGTGCCACAACAGAAACGAGATTCAGAGGAACAATTTCTCAACATATTAAACAACTTCTTGTAAGGACTAGTTCAGATCAGACAAGAGGTTATGCTTGACTAACTTTAAAAGACACAAGGCTTGTATAAGAAAGAATGGTAGCTTAATCCTTCATTAGTGGTAACCACAAATTCAGCTTTCCTAGGGAAAGAATTGCATCAAAATGGCAGGACACGACTCTGAATTGCAGTAGATTTATATTCTGAAGGAATGAGCCATTAATAAAAGATATTGTGGGTAAACAAAATGTCTCAATAGTGCTGCTGAAGGGAGCAGAGACATGGGTTCCTAACTTTCAAGTCCTTATTTTAGCACAATTTGTGATACTCTGGTACTGTAAAAACCACAACTGTACTGCTTGCTTTTAGTACATCACAGTTAAGCTACACATGGTGTGAGACAGAGCTCTTTGAGGCATCCCAGACTGCAAATACCCTGAGCTGGGTGAACGCTGGCTGATTATGGAGGCAGAGGAGAGGTGCAAAGATGCTCCAGCAGTGACCAAGGCAGGTCCCTATGCTCGCACGGCACCATGGCCCTGGAGCATCGTGCTGAGCCCTAAGCTGACCTTGTCCCTGATGGTGCCTGAAACCCACCCAGAGCCCCCCAGGCTGAGGGAGCCATGAGAGGTGTGGGACCACAGGATGCTCAGGGGGCTGAGGGGATGGGATGGGAGGTACCTGCAGAAGGTGTCATGTCCCACTATCCATACCCTCCTGCACCCAGGGTGTGAGTACAGGAGTCTGTGTGTTTGAGGGGGATTCTGCCCCTCTGCTCCACTCAGGTGAGACCCCACCTGCAATACTCTGGGGCTCCTGCACAGGACATGGACCTGTTGGGGTGAGGACAGAGGAGGAACCAAGATGATTGGAGGGTTGGAGCAGTTCTGATAGGAGGAAAGGCTGGGAGAATTGGGATTGCTCAGCCTGGCGAAGACTTTGGGATGACCTCATTGCAGTCTTCCAGTATAGAATCACAGAATCACANAGTCTGTGTGTTTGAGGGGGACTCTGCCCCTCTGCTCCACTCAGGTGAGACCCCACCAGCAATACTCTGGGGCTCCTGCACAGGACATGGACCTGTTGGAGCGAGGACACAGGAGGAACCAAGATGATTGGAGGGTTAGAGCAGTTCTGATAGGAGGAAAGGCTGGGAGAATGGGATTGCTCAGCCTGGAGAAGACTTTGGGATGACCTCATTGCAGTCTTCCAGTATAGAATCACAGAATCACAGAATCTGATGAGTTGGAAGGGACCCGCCAGGCTCATCGAGTCAAACTCCTGGCCCTGTACAGGACACCCCAAGCATCCCACCATGTGAGAGCATTGTCCAAATGCTCCTTGAGCTCAAACAGGCTTGGTGTTGTGACCACCTCCCTGGGGAGCCTGTTCCAGTGCTCAGCCACCCTCTGGGTGAAAAACTTTTCCTCATATCCAACCTAAATCTCNGATGGTGGTGGGGCGGGGGTGGCGGTCCTCGGGCGGGTCACGGCGGCGCCACGGCCGCTGCGCTCCGGACGCCCCGGGCAGGCGGCTCTGGCCGGGTCCCTCTGGGGCTGTNGCTGCTCCTGAAGGGAGCCTGCAAGAAAGATGAGGGGAAGAGTAATTACCAGGGCATGTAGTGACAGGACAAGGGGGAATGGCTTCACAATAACAGGAGGTTTACATTTGTTTAGTCATCATTCCTGGAAAGTTTGAAGACAAGACTGGATGTGGCACTTAGTGCCATGGTCTAATTGGCAAGGTGGTGTTAGGTTGGACTCGGTGACCTCAAAGGTGTTTTCCATCCTAACTGAACTTGTGATTCTATGATTAGAGATTTGGAAGAAACTCTTCTTTGTGAGGGTGGTGACGTACTGGAACGGGACAGCAGTGCCTGCCCCATCTGCTGGACGGCGCTCGAAGCACTCTGGTCTAGCGTAAGCCGTCCCTACCCACAGCAGGGCATGAAACTGGACGACCTTTACGATCCTTTCCCACCCGAACCATCTCACCCCCTCACAACCTCCTCTCCCCCTCATGCCCGCCGGGCGCCCCGCGCCGCCCACCGCGCATGCGCACCCACCNGATGTCCCGGATCCCTCCGGAGCAGCGCGGAGCTGTCACAGGTGTCCCTTCCCCTCCCGGGGTGTCCCGGTCACTGCGGGGCTGTCACCGCTGTCCCGTCCCCTCCTGGAGTGTCCCGGAACCCTCCGGGAGAGCTCAGGGCTGTCACAGGTGTCCCCCCATCCCGTCCCCTCCCGGGGAGTCCCGGTTCCGCCACGGCGGGAGGAACACGGAGTTTCTTTGTTGTGTAACTCTTTTTGTCCGGGGATTAGAGAGGGTTTGCGGCTGTTTGCGCTGATTCAGGTGGTTAAAAAAAAAAAATAAAAAAATAGCGAGGTAGTTATGGGTAAATTCTTCTCGGGGCTGCGATGTCGGAGAACTTTCCTGCGGTTCGGGGGGTTGTTCTTGGCTCCGGCCGGAGCCGCCGAGCCGCGCTGCCCCGGCTCCGGGGCCGGGAGCGCTCCCGCAGCGCCTTACGGGCAGAAAAGTGAAGCGAACTCGCTGTAGCAAACCCATTTCTCGCTAAAATGATGCTGGCTCGCAGCCCGCGATTCATACGCGAGTGCTACTGCCAGAATTTTTCAATAAACGTAAATTGCGGTCGAGAGAGTTCGGGTTAAGCACTTTGCTGGATAGAGCAGGCACGAAGCCTTTGGAGTAATTCCTTTCCGTGTTGCCAGTGAATCTTTTCTGGCTGCATAGTGGAATTTCTCTCCAAGTTTTTTTCCCCATCTATCCAATAAGTTTCTCTCTCCAAAGTTTCAAATTTCTTGGAGATGATCAAGGAATGCCCTTGATCCTTCAGAGTGCTTTAGTAATCGATTTTTTTTCCTTCTTTCTGCCAACAAGCATTTTTAAAACTTTTTTTTTAACCTCTTTTTGTGCTTTCTATATTTCTTTCTCGGTTTTTTTCTCCCCCAGTCCCTGCACTGAGTAGGGCAGCCTACATACTGTGCTGGGGGACTGGGAAATGCTTCTCTGCCTGTCGCTGGGATGTGTCAGTGTTTGGTTCTCAGCAGCAGCACAGGAAGTGTCACCATCCTGACAAAGAGTCATAAAATATGTTGAAGATCTGTTACTAAAAGTGGATTAAAAATGTGCTAATTTTATGTTGTCTTTGCAAGAAATGATAAGTCAGTTCTGACAGAAATAGATATATATAGCTTCCCAAGGGCCCCTGTTGGGCCTTAAAAAAGGTTGTCAGGGAATTGTGAAGGATTTCCTGTGGAATTGCTAGCGTGGTACCACGCACAGGCTAATTGTAAGAGAAAATTGAAAATGGCTTCCTACGTCTGACAGATGGTTTTAAACATTTCTTTTTCAGGTTTGAGTAGATCTCACTGAACTGCAACCATGGTGCAGAAGTACCAGTCCCCCGTACGGGTGTACAAGCACCCTTTTGAGTTAATTATGGCTGTAAGTATTAATTTTTGCTGCAATTTCCTTCTTGTTAGTTCCTTGTGTTGCTGAGTACTTGCTGGGCTTTTGTTTGGTAGAACGTACAAAGCTGAAAACAAAATGCCAACTATGAGAGCTGTGTGTTTCAATGATTTCCTCTCTGCCCAGAGTGTTTTTTTCTAACATGATGTGCTCTCCTTTTCTACCAAACCTTAGATAGTGTTTACAGATGTATTTGAAAGTTAGAGCAAAAGCAGGATTGAAGTGTACTGGAAGTTGATTACTGGGGGCAGACTCTTCTAAGAACAGGAGGAAATATCATGTACACTGATTAAAACATTGTTGTGGTTGTGTTTTAATCAGTGTAGAGTTTACAGGGTTAGAAAGCACAGAGAAAACCATGAAAGCAAGGATATGCCTGAATGAAAAGGGAAGAAGGACACTGGGAACATTTTGAGGGAAGGGAAGAAAAAGCTTGGTAGGGAGGCCAGAGAGATGAACAAAAAGCCTTTTGGGTGCATGTTGCTAATTGGTGTGATAGTGGTACAAACAGTAATGAAAAGAATGAAATTTAATTAGGTTCCCTTTTTTTACTCTCTTTCCTCCTCTCCCTCCCTTTTCTTTCCTTTTAGAAAACAGAGTGGAAGTAGGTATTTGACATTTTAAAGTATATTGAATTGAAACCACAGCTGTGGGGCTCTTATGAGTTACAAAGAGCAATTAAGGAGCTTTTCCCTGATAAAAACAGTTAAAAGTGAACTGTAATCTACATAATAATTGTTTGATTTCACTTGCTGAAAATACTATGTTTAATGGCTTCAGAGGAGAGTTTTAGTGCTCATAGTGTAAATATTTAGATAGATCACGTGGTTTGGAGTGCAGGGTTCCTTACAGATGTGATTCTTTGCAGTCACAGGGCAGAAAAGGATTAGATCAGTCTGCAGGGAATACTTGCATTTCTTTTTATCTTATTCCTAAGGCTGCCTCCAGTGTTGCTCATGAGGTCTTGCTCTTGCAGACACTTCCAGGCAGAAGTGTTATTTTGCTGAGCAGTGAAGAAGCCAACTGTGATATGTGTAAACTCTTTTATGACTTCAGTAGCTCTGACAGCTGGGCTTCAGGTGGTCTTTCAGTGAAATTTGATGATGTCTGTAACTTTAGCCTTCAGTGAAGTGATACTGGCTCTTAGATCAATCAGCCAAAATTAATTTCTTAAATGAAATTCCCTAGCTGCTTGCTAAACTGATGAGTGTCTACCTTGCTTTGCTGAATTGAAGGCAAAAATTCTTCCCCTGAGTTATTTCTTCAAGGATGTTTTGAATCAAAATGCTGACATTGTCCACAACACTTTGCTGGGTGTAATTAGAAACACATCTGACTATTAACTGAGAGTTCTCAAACTGTTCTGTGTCTTGGGGATAATATCTGAAGAATAATATTTAACAAATATAAAGTCTTCCCTTACATTAAAGCTTTCCTTTAGAAAGCAAGAGGCTATAGTACGTATGCAACTAGGATAAAATAATAGTTAAAATTAAAAGTGAACTAAGAGGAGGACAGTTATAAAAAGAAACAGCCAGACGGGATCCTTTCTGAGACTGGAAGTCTAGCTGAGCAATAATACATCTGATTTATTTAGTGTGTGTCAGAACAGTGGGTTATCACTTGTACTTGTTCAGGGTGTGAGTGCTGGATGAATATCCTCTCCCTGCCATGTTGCTGCTGTTACTGATTTTTAAAACTTGTAAAATTCCTGCTGGTCATCCATCAAAACTGTCCATGCATTTTCTGAAGTGCGTAGAGGAGTCCATGAGCCAAGTTCTGTGAGGAATATAAACAGTATATGCAAGCTTGATGCTTTTTGTTACTGTTTCCCCTTGGTTGAACAGTGATTGCATAAGTTGATGAAGTATTTCTGGAAGGAATACTTGTGTCAAATTCTATGCTCGCTAAAGTGGAAGCACTACATTGCATATTCTCAACCAGAAAAGTGCTATAATGTTACTTTAGCAGTGCCAGCAGCTCTTCTGAAACGAGGAACAGCCTGGCCTATACCAGGCTTGAATTTAAAGCACCCAAGAAATGACTTTGATTTTCCTCTGTCCCTCTCTTTTGTTTGCACCTAGCCCTTGGGAGAATGTGTCCCCAAAAAGGTTTAAACCCACACCCAGAGATACTCATCTGTCAGTAAAAAAAATCACTCAAGCAAACTTTGTTCAGTGTGGCAGCAGTGTTCTGTGTACTGAATTGTCTTACCAAAAACCACTGTTTCTGGCTTGGCTCTTGTGTTTTAAAATTTTTATTTGGCCAATTGTCCTCTCTTCCCTGGGTGTTCTGTGGAACTCCAGAGGGAATTCTTTCTCTGGGGTAGGAATGAAGTTCACCAGTGTCAATGTAGCCCCTGTGCACTGGGAAGATTCCCTGGATGATACGTGTTGCAATTACAAATTGGAACTCATTACGTTGAACTAATATTTAGCCTTCAGAGAGAGAAATCAGCATTAATTCTTCTTTTCTAGAAGCCACTGAGTGAATGCCACTTGCAGAGTGGGTCATTTCCAGTGCAAACTTCCGACTTGCCCACTTTCCCCTTCCTGGCTTTCCAAGAGGTACTTGAGGGAGAATGGAGCACAATCAGCATTCCATTCATGCAGCTCTAGTGTGTTCCCAGGGAACTTTGTTCTCTGGGAAGGGTGACTGCAGCTCTATATTAAGACAAAAAACTGAATTTAATCCCACTTTGATCCAAGCCAAGATTGTCAAGACAAAAGTGTTTTGCAGGCAATTATGATACAAAGACTTCTAAAATAGACAAGAGTCAAAATTCTTTTCCTAAGTTGAATTCGTGTTGAAGAGAAGTTTCTCTGTTATGCTTCCTCCACTGACACCTAACACTCATCTGTTGAACCCTAATATATCTTTATGACAATATCCTTAAGGCATGGCCCCTTATCTCCCAGCTGGGAATTGGTGAGGTGCTGAGGCTGGGAGAGTGGCAACATCCATTTCTTCAAAGCTTCCTACCTTCCCTCATCATTAAAGTCCAGCTGTGTAAAATCCAATTTACATAAGGAAGTAAAAGCTACTTCCCTTGAAGATTTCCTTCTACTGGCAAACTGTGGTTCTAGATAATGTTTAGGATGCAAATCTTTTAATGAAACTATTTCCTAAACTTGAAAAGATTCTAGAGAATCACAGGCTACAAATTACCACCCTTTAGTCTGACACACCTAACGCAAGCCAGATGATTTCACCAAATAGTTTCCATAGCTGACATGATGTTTTTTGGCTGCTCTGTGGAATATCTGTCATAATTAACTTCTTGGAATCCCTGTGTGTTAGTGGATATGTATTTAAAAAAGCACCCAGAGCAGCACAGCTGCTCAGGAGACTGAATAGAATCTCGCCTCTCCTCCTGTTCAGTGTTTACGTAATGCTGGAAGCAGCTGAAATGTGGAAAAATGGCTGTTTACTTAGACTCACTTGTCAAGTAACCAAGGTTAAATATACTGGAGAAAAACTGAGAAGCTGCTTTTAGAAAACTTCTAAAGACTACAGATTCAATTTTTTAATATTAGCTTAAAGAGGTTTACATTTAAAGCAATACAGGGACTTTGCTGAATAAGTAGTTCTTAATATTAAAAGGCAGTTAAGAACTTGAATCTTCTTTAACACACATGAAGCTAAAATTAACTTTGGAGATTTGCAGCTCATTTTCAGTCTGACATACTTTAGATAATTCCCCTTGAGTTTAATTTCCAAAGTAAATTTAAATAATGAATAATCAGTTGCAATGGCATTTCAAGGGTGGAATTTATGCAAATGGAAAATAAGATGTTTGAAAAAGCACACATTGGATTGAACCATTGACCAGCCAGATTTTTCTTTTTAAGTTTCTGAAAGCTCTGTGGAGAATGTATTGCTCTTCAACCCATTTAGAAAATGTCCTATTTACAGTCACAAATTAGTTTCAGAAATAATGTGAATTTTTAAAAATGGATCTCACATTTTGCCACTGTTCTGGTGGAATATCTGAAGTATCTCAAGCATGAATCTTCCCTAGTAAGTATAATGTGTAGTGCCTTTGATTATATTATCATTTTAATGGTTCAAATTTGCTGCTTTTGGACATCAGGCTGAATGACTCTTTGGCTTTATAGATCTAAAAAATAGTTCTTAAGGTATATCTCATGAATTAAAGTATCCCTACATTGCAGGTAAGTAGTAAGATTGTAAATGGGATAAATACGCTTCACTGAGAAAAGTAGATTAGAAAAAAATTATCTGTTTTTGCAGATAGACAAATCAAAGTATAATCCCTTGATCTAGATTGTAATGAGTTTCCTGATCAGTAGTACATTTTTATTTCACTATAAAAGTTATTACTTTAAAAAGTCATTTAAAAAAATTCAAATTGTATCAAGCTAAGTGCCACACCTGCTCATAAATACTTGCCATTTTCATTCCTTCCAGTCTCATTTTGTTTTCCTGGAAAAAATGCATTTCACACGTCATGTGAAGAGGGGCTGAGAAGCTGGTGAGAAACAGGAAGCTTTTCCGCAAGTGCTTCTGAAAGCACAAAGTAGGCTTTAAATATATAGAGAAGTATTTTATTCCCCTGATGCAGTGCACTTTGCTGAAAATTTGTCTTGGATACTTAAATCCTGGGGAAGGGAATGAACTTGAGTGTCTGCTCCCAAAACCTCTGGGCTGTTTTCCTTTCTGTTGTAGAACTCCCAGAGTCTCATCTGCTTTGCTTCCTGTCTTTGTTGGAAACTCAGCCTCATTTGCTGTTGGAAATGTGTTGGTAAAGCTGTGGTGGAGCAGAGTCTTGTGTGGAATTTCTGAATTTATATTAAATGCCTGCAGTTTCACTGCTGGTGGATGGTGGTGGTGGTTCCTGTGTTAGCACACGGTGTAAGAAAAAATGATTGTTTGGCCACTTGTTTGGAATTAGCTGTGGGTAACAAATGGGAGAGTTCACTTAAGCAATAAGGAAAAAATACTGACTTAGCAGCCTGCTAACAGTGCAATTCATGTGTTATTTTGGTACCTGCTTAGCTATTTCTATGCTTGGTTTCCTGTTTGGTTTTGGTTTTTGGGGATTTTTTTGGTGGTTTTTTTTTGGGGGGGGAGCAAACACATGACCTTACAGTAGCTGACAGCTGCAGTTCTCTTGTTCACCAAAAGCTTTGAGTCAATTTTTAACAAGTCCTTTACTCTTTAAAAGCTAAGCCACCACTACTGTCACACTCTGAAAGGTGTCAGAAGGACGAAAATAAGTATCAAAACAGTTCCTGTGTTTTGTTCTGAAAGCACTCTAAGCCCTTCACCCTTTGCAGGTGTTTTAGCTCTGGTGTGAAGTGCTGCTCCAGGATCTGTTGATCCAGCCAAGCAATGTTATATTTGAGTTAAAATTCTTAAATATCTGGGAATCTGGCAGAAAAGAAGTGGTTGCACATCCTGCAGAGTCCTGGACACTCAGGGTTCTACAGTTACAGTCTGGAGAAGGTATAACTTCATGCTCAGGGTCTGATGTGTGGTCAGACAGTAATAAGCATGTGCAAAAGCCTTCAAAACCTTGTGGGAAGGAGATAGGGTGAATTTTTTTGGGATTGATTAAAAAACCATATCCAGTGAGAGATCCATATTTCTAAGCCAGATGTTGCTTAGAGATCAAGATGAGGTGTTTCCATATTGCTTGGGCAGTCTGTGTTGCCCAAAGACTTCCAGTAAAGCATCTTCAGAGTCCAGAATCTGGGACCCAGAATTGAGGGGATATTTGCTTTTGCTTTGAACTTCCTTTGGAGTCAGTATGTTCCTGGCAGGAGGCCAACGATGGAGTCTTTAAACTGTTACATTCTGAATGTAGAACGAATCTTCCGAGAATATGCAAGGAAAGCTGTTAATTAGCTCAAGTTGAAATTAATTACAGGTTGGTCTTAAACGGTCTATTTCCTTTTCTCCCAAGTGAATTAGTCTTCCAGTTTTTTCATGTAGTTTAAAAATACTGTGCATGTATTCTAAATGAAAAAAATAGGATGTTAAGCTGATTTATTTAACACTTTATTTCATTTTTGTGGTAGAGTTGAGACAGGCCAGGTTAGCAGCTCATGTAAAATGTTAAGTAAGGCCTATCACAGGTAGTTTAATAATTTGGCTTTCTCACGGTCCAACTGCAGCTGTTTCAGCCATCACCAGTGAGTCAGTGGTGTTTGAGATCAGAGCCCTGCCAAGGACCCATGGCTGGAACTGCCTGGCATCCTCTGGGCTCCACTGCCAAAAGAGTACAACTGAGCCGTCACAACTGGACAGCAGCTCTCAAGGTCTTGGCTTTTCTTTTGCTCAAGTCATGCTGATTTCAGCCCAGTCCATAAAGGTTTTCAGCTTGTGGTTCACAGCCTCTGTCTTCTAAGGAATATCACCAATATGTGGTTTCCCATTGTAGATGAGCTGATGCACCAGGCTGCTGCTCTTGCTTTTTTTGCCAAGACACGTTCATCAGCAAGCCAGCCTAGGGACACAGGCTGGGCCAGAGCTGTCTTGGAAAAAAGGAAGATAAATTCCTTGTCAGCCCAGTTTTTCTCTGGACTCCCTTAAGGCTGCTGAGCTCCTCTGTGGGAGCAGGTGCTCGTCCCCCCCCGTGCTGTGGGTGAGCTGCTGGCAGCTGCCTGCAAGAAAGAGGAGTCAGCAGGGCATCTGTCACTAGGGTTGCACTCTGAGAGCCCTCAGTTCCGTTGGGAAATAATTAGGGATCTGCAGTTTGAAAAATGCAGAAGCTGCTTGCTGTAACAGTAAATGAAGGGGCCATTAGAAACCTGATTCAGCAGTCTTCAGGTATTATTTAGCAGTGCAAAGTACTTGCAAATTGCACTTAAAGGCTTGGAGTCGAGGATTCTGTGGGTTGCTTTGGCATAAAGGGGGCTCTGTCCTTGCTTCAGAAAAATAAAAATTAAAATTTCTGTGTTGTATGCAGGAACACAATTGCACGTGGATGGGCTGGCTGCCTGTCTTGCTTTTTATTAGTGTATAAAACTTCACATTTCAGCCTTTTCTATCTTGGACTTCTCCTAGGTTTTACTTTATTATATTTAGTTGTGGGTTCTATATATCAGCACATTTGAAAATGAAAATATCACTGGGCTACCAGCTTTAACTCTGGTGACAGCAGAGGGATCGTGGGAGGGAGCAAAGAGAAGCTACTGTTTTGCATTAAAAATGAATTTTTATTCAAACTGTCTTAATTCTTAATTATACATGTTTGGGCTCTCTTAAATTACTGTTTCAAGGTTTTGTCATGTTCAGATGGATGAAGTTAAATATCTAAATCTGTGGGGTTATGGATTACTGGATAATTACAACCATTTTCATTTTGTTGGTATTTATGCTCTCATAACTTGAGTACGGATGCTTGTTGGAATATATGCAGATCAATTTGTGCAGGAGCTGAAAGCTACACTGCAAACCTCACCATCTCAGCCTGTCTGATAACTTTCTGCTGTGCCTACTGCTGCTGTAATATTAGCTCCTATCGCAGTGACAATAATAGATCTCATTTTGTGAAGATGAGTATTTCCCTGGTGGTGGTCAGGGTGGCGACGTGCCATTGGAGTTGTTTATGCCACAGCAGAAGGGAGCAGCTTCCTGATGAGAGCACTTCCTTTCTTGTGTGCATTGTGTCCCTTCATTTAGTGTAAAATTCCAATGCCACAGACATTCTGTCCAGCTCAGGCGTACCAGGCAGCAGAAGCCTTTCCACAGGATGGTCTTTTCAGGCTATTTCATTCACTGTGTAAATTACACTGAATAATTTGCAAAACTCTCTTTGCTGTGCAATTCATTGGCTTGTAGATAAGTTCTTCATTACTGAATTCAAGGCTCTATGAAATTACTTATTTCTATTGAAGTGTTTCACGGTGTGTGTGGTGCAACCAAGTTGTAATGAACAGGATTTAAAGCAATTTCACTTGAGCTTGTTTGTTCTGTGTTGACTAAACAGATTCATGCTTTTGTTTGCCTTTCTTTGCTGTAAAGGAGGGTGAAGAACAAAGAAGTGATTGTCTATAATCTATGAGTTTAATTTCATTTTAGAAAAGAATCAAATGGCTCTTGACTGTTCTTTTTTTTATTATTTTTTTAAATTGGCTTATCTTTTGAAGCTATGTGATGTTTTCTGTCTGTTTTATTGGGGAGCAGATGCAGGGCTGCAGAAGTTGTACCAGGCCAGTGATGGATGTTGCACTGCTGTTACCTGGTTATTGATATCTGGATGATGAATTTAGATTTTTATTCTGTCTCTTAATGAGAAGCACAGAACCAGATTGCACCATGAGACCTCTCTAGCCAGTGCTGCCTTTCAGGCAGTGGCCAAGGGCAGTATCTGCCTCTGAGGGGAGGATAGGAATGAGATCACATATGGTAACACTCTCTTAGGATACTCTCTCATGCTCCAGCAATGTGTCCTGACAGCCCTTCTGGTCTAGAATGTGCTGTTGTCAGGAATAACATCTCATGTGCTTGATCTCTTGTGCTCCCAGTTCCTTTCTGGAGCCCAGTGAAGTCTGTGGTGACACCCTGCAGCAGGAGCTGGTGCTTGATATGCTCTGGCAGGAGATGGATCCTTTCCCTTGAGCCTGGCAGAGCTTGCTCAGCCTCACACCTCCTGCTCCTTGTGTCAGAAGAGGCAGCACAGCCTGGCTCAGGCTCTCTGTGCTGCCTGCTCCTTTAGATCTGGCAGGTTCCTCCTTCAGGTCTTAAATGACTCATTTCCATGGTGGTGGTCTTAGTTCAGTAGTTTGATTTCACATGAGGAACTGCTGCTCTGTACTCTTGGTTTTTCACCATAAGTTTTTTACCTTTTTGAGGGTCTCCTGATACATCAGACATGGATGTAAGGCATTTTTTGTTCCACTTCCCAGCTTAAGGTAAATAGTGTGCAGGCACCAGACCCTATCATGTTGCATTTTTATGACATTCCATTGACATTAGCAAATGGTCAAGACTTAAGATGATGTACTTAGACCTTTTTAATTGGATTGCTGAACAGAATATGTCTACTCTCTCCCTGGAAGTTGATATTTTGCTGGTCCAAAAGCCAAGCCAAGGCCTTGCTATCTGTCTGGGATTTTGTGTTCTTCTGGTGAAGCTCACTGTACTAATGATAGTCTTGGAAAAGTGAAATCCCTGCTGCAGTGCTTAGAGGCCAATTGCCTCTGGGCCAAATGAAAACCTGGTGGGTGAAGTCTGAGGCAATGAAGTCAAACCTGTTCCACTGAACCTTCATGGATGGGGGGGAAAAAGTCTGGAGACTTTTTACAAGTCTTTAACCTCTCAGGCAATGGTTTAATGAGGAATTCTGAGCCCACACTGTAGCAGTGCTGTAGTCATCCTGTCCTCCTCCACTCATAAATTAGATTTTGTCTGCACAGTAATAATTTTATTTAAAATAGCCTAACATATTCCAGATGTTAAACATGTTGTAACAGACCTTCTTATTGAAAGTGTCTGTGATTCTAAGACCAAACAAGTGATGAATACTAATTATAGGACTCATAAAAGCGAGACTTAAGCGTGGTACAATAGAGCAGCAAGGAATATTTGACTGTTCTAAAAATAGATCCTCAGTGGACACAGTGGGATTGCAGCTGAATTTTAAAAAACTGACTGCAGAGGAACCAGACGTGCAATTTTGTGAACTGGAAAAGGAAGGGGGAAGCCAAGCACCAAATTCTGCTTTCAGTCTGACAATACCCCATGCCTGTGAAATGCCTGTTGGCACCACAGAGCGTGCTTGTGATTGTTCAGCTGCTGTAAGACAAGGAATGGTAATTAGAAGGAACAGTAGGACAAGCTTAATGATTTATGGGTGGTTTTATGTGTGTTTCTTAAAAAATTCACAGGAAGATATGTCCCTGTGTTATGTAAAGGGCTGTGTATTGCCAGTGTTGCAGAAAAATAGGAAATGCTTGGGAATAGCTCACATTCCTCAGTAATCACATGTCAGTCTCCAGGCATTTAAGCTTTCCCTGGCCTGTTGCCAGCCTTTGCTGTGATGCTCTTTTGGAGGTCAGCCTCTTCTCCAGAGTACTTTAACCTTGAGCCAAAACAGTCGTGTCCTGTGCAATTGGGGTCAGAAGCCAAGTTTCCTCTCGCAGGAGCTACCGAAGTTGACTTTAATTGCAGGGCACATTCTGTCAAAGGAAGTGCTGTGCCCGGGGCTACGTGGCTTCTGGGCCAGACTGATTTCCATCTGTCTTGCTTGGAACACGGGCAGGGCAGGCATTTTTCTCTGAATGCAGAACAGTGTTGCAAATACATTTGATACGAACAAGTCACAGTTGCATTGCAAGTCCATCTGGCATTGCTGTTGCCCCCACAAGGCCAGGTAAGATCTGTGTATGTTGAAGAGCAGCTTGGAGCAGCACAGCTGCCAAGGCTGTCCTTGGTGTTCCACCTTCAGTCTAGACCAGAGGTAGGTCAGTTGTTTTCTAACCAGCAATTTGATCTTGGTCTCTCAGTCATAAGCCAGCCTAACCTGAATGATCAGGCTTTCCCAGCTTACTCCAAAGGAAAGGAAGATTAAAATTATTTGCATTCAGCGTTGTTGTTGGGTTTTCTGTCTGTAACCTTTTGTTTTTCTTGAGGAAGGAGTGGTACTTGCCCAACTTCTCTATTCCAGCTTCTCATTTTAGAGATTCATGTCTCAAGATTGTGCAGGGGCTGCAGTTGAAGTTTGGCTTTGCTCAGTCCTCAGTGGAGTGGCACTTGGGCACTTTGGGCTCTCTGGACTTCCCAAAGGGAGAAAGAGAATTAATGATTCTCTTGTGTATTGGAAGATGCAGGTGTAGCCCAGACTCCTACACAGGCTGTCCACTTTCTCCTCTGTCCTGCCCTCATATTAAGGTGTCCTCTGAAGGTGGACATTTAAGCTCCTATACAAGAATCAATTATAACACCTGTGCAGATTTATTTAGGCGAACCACAGATGACTCAGATCTGTTTTAAAGCAACCGGTCTTCAAATTAAAGTTATGTTGAGGCATGTCTGTGGTTATTGAAGATCATCTTTTGCAGATAGAAGATGGAATGTTAGCCCTTGTCTTCAGGTTGCATACTTTATCCCCAATTTGTTGTACCTGCTGAACTGGTGTACCTTTTGCCATCAAAACTTTGAATAAATTTGCATTAAATCATCAAAGATTTAATGTTTATCTGGAAGAAGATGGAATCTCTGTGTGTAGTAGAGTGATTCTTAAGTAGTTATGAGCCAGTTCCGTTCCAGTGTCATTCCATGTAATGACATCAGGCCATGTAATTTTGCTGGTAAAACTTCTCTCTGAGCTCTTTTCTGAAACGAAAATGCCCAGATGTTGAATGGGAAGGATGCACTGAGGGGGACAGAGTAGTGATCTGTGTAGAAAGAGCCTGCCTGGGTGGATTGACTGGTCACAGCCCTGATGAGAATTGAGCTTTCTGTGTCTGGCTGTTTATTTCTGGCACAGAAAGAGGCTCTTCACTTGCTTTGGTGAGTTGGTGACCACAGCTGAATAACTCAACAGTGAACTGCCAGTAAAATTCCACTTATCTAGAAGATGGCTTCATAACCTGCTCTGAATCTCCTGCTTTATTTATAAGGCCTAAATTATTTTAATGAAATATTAAAATATTAAAGTAACTTTATGCATGCTTGAAAACCCTGAAAACCAAGGCTGAGATTCCTTAGCTCTGTAGCCAATACATTTATGCTACCATACAGAGGAAGTTGGCTGCAGACCATCCTGTCACCCAGAAACTTCTTTTTATTACTCCTGCTTTTTTTTTTTTTCATCTATCCCCTTCCTTGCTTTTGGTTTTGGGCAGTCTTAAGGGAATCTATGCTTTTTTTAGTATAACTCAGATTTGCCAAGAATGCTTAATAAACATATATTGTCAAATATTTCCCTGGATGAGCTGAGGGTTTTACTGATATTTAGTTGCAGGTGCTGTCTAAATGGAGCATTCTTTCAATAAGCTGCCTGTGAAATCCTTTTGATTTCTGGTTTGTGTGCTGATAGAAAAACAAGCACTTCTTTGCTTCACATTTACTTTGCAGAGAATGTAATCTAAAACTCTGAAATGCGTGTAAACTTTTTAAATCACTACAAGGATTTTTTCCCCTGAAATTGTTACTATCTTTTTGATAGAAGGCAGGGTTTGATGTCTGCTGTAACTTAGCAGCAGAAAATTAGTTTTAAATCCCATTCATGAAAGTGATACTAATACTCATAATCCTATCTAGTTGATTCTTAGCCTGAATTTCTCCAAAACATTCTGTGCCACAGCTACCAGAGGTGAATTTGTTGCAGTGTCCTTTGATTGACAACTGAGATAATGTCCCAAAGTCCACGTGGTTTGGGGTCATGTTTTGTGCAGTAAGAATGTTTTGGTTTGAGAAGGACTCCTGACACTTTCTCTGTGTGATGACCTCAAAGGAAAGAAGTTTAAACACAAGCATGACAAACTAAAATGGGTACCAAAGTTTGGGAAGATGGTGTGGATGCTGTGCTGAGTTTCCTTGGAGATCTGTCTGGTTTCAGGGACATTTTGCAGTCACCTGGAGGATGTAATGAGCAATGTGGTATTTTCAGGTGGACTGGTATTTTCAGGGCAGTGCTGGGTTCATGGTTGGACTCAGTGGTCTTAAATTCATTCTGACTGGAAAAGACTGTTAGGATTCCACCCCGTTGCGGACTCAAAGGCAGGTTACAAGAACGGGCCTGCAGGGTTGCCTTTGGTCTGGATTTGGAATGTAATTAAAGCCAATAAGTGATCAACACTGTAAGCATGGAAATGCTGCCTGAACCACGGAGAGGAACAGAAATGCCATTGTTTGTGTTGATGCAGTTCTTTCACTTGGAAGGGCTTTGTAGCAGTTTAACCCATGAAAGGTCCTGCTATCAGAAATCCAAGGTGGTGTGTGATGTGCTGTGTACAGTAGCACTCTGTGAGCTGTCGAGCTGCAGTTTCCTCACTAACACTATTTCAGTGGTATTTCATGATTTTTGTGATTGCCTGTGTGTCTCAACTATGGTTATGCCTGAAATTTAACATGAAGCTGTTCCTTTTGCACTGCAGAAGGCTTGGAAGAGATTAAATAGGTGTGAAGTAGCCTGGATTGTGTCTGTAGAGCTGTGTGGAGATAAAGCTCTGTTCTGAAAGGTTGTTTTGCTTCCCCATGCACATCCCTGCTGTTCAGGATGAGTGGTGGTAAGTGCTGTTTGAAGCCAGGAACCAAGAAAAAATCGTCTAAATTTTAATGGTCTCAGAGTAACTTATTGGAGCCAAAGCACAAGAATAACTTCTCTGCTGTTTCCTGTCTCCATAGAGATTTTTAATTTACTAAATCAAAGCCGTTCATACAAGATCACAAAGTAGTTATTGAATTTGAGTTTGGTCTGTATACTGGGTTATTTTGTAGTGGTTATGGGCAATGCCCTCATTGTTTTCAGGAATTTACAGGATGGATGTGAAGCTGGGAGGTTTCTTGCTGTGTTTCTAGGATTTGAGCAGCACATTGCCTGCTTGGCATGTGGCAGGACTGTTAACCTGTTTGGTAGAACAAATAGGTGTTGTTTGTTCAGTGGTGGCATCCACTGAAGACAAGATCACTTTAACACAGGTAGAGTCTGTTTGAAATGTGCAAGAAACTTAACTGGTATTTACCTGAAAGTACTGTGGGCTTCTAAATATAAAAATGGACAGAGCAGTCTTGCCCTCTTCTTTTTATAGGAAGTAATAAAACCTGAAGCTTTATATAGTGAAGCTAGGAGTGAATTTGGAATAAGTCTGCTCATCATTTCTTGCTCTTTCTTTATGGATTTTAGCAAGGCACAAGTGGGTTGCTCATAGCAGTGGAGAGCCTGAAATCCTTTTCAGTGAAACCTGACTAAATTAAGATAACTCCTTAAGTAAGTATAGGCACCAAGAGAAGACAAGGACAAGCAGGGATTATGCTCTTCTGTGCACTTCATAGNTGCAAGAAACTTAACTGGTATTTACCTGAAAGTGCTGTGGGCTTCTAAATATAAAAATGGACAGAGCAGTCTTGCCCTCTTCTTTTTATAGGAAATAATAAAACCTGAAGCTTTATACAGTGAAGCTAGGAGTGAATTTAAATGTATTGGAATAAATCTGCTCATCATTTCTTGCTCTTTCTTTATGGATTTTAGCAAGGCACAAGTGGGTTGCTCATAGCAGTGGAGAGCCTGAAATCCTTTTCAGTGAAACCTGACTAAATTAAGATAACTCCTTAAGTAAGTATAGGCACCAAGAGAAGACAAGGACAAGCAGGGATTATGCTCTTCTGTACACTTCATAGAACCTTTTCTGCAGTGACCTTCAGTGTTTNGCACTTCATAGAACCTTTTCTTTCATGCAGGACTCGAGTGACAGAGGAGCTGTTGAGGGCAAGAATTAAGGGCTTTGGTAAATGCCAGGAGAAAAAAATATTTTCTTATTCACCTTTGCTTACAGATGGCTTCATTTTCCTCAGCTCCTGCTTTCATAGAGAATTTCTCAGGAATTTCATTTCTGTTACACAGAAGGAGAGGTGAGCTGAGGAAGCTGCATTTGCTGGCTGCTAAGCCTGTTATGCTTTCAGATGCTTTCTTGAGACAAGGATACTGAAAAGAACAAGTCCTTGTATCACTTCATGATTGAACAAGGCCCAGGGAAGCCCTGGTGGTGTTAATGAAAAGGTTTCTGCAGTGACCTTCAGTGTTTGTAGTGTGTCAGAGCAGCTTGGAGCACGGGTTATTTAACAGCTGGGGGTGTTGGAACCCCAGGGAATGCCCAGAAACTGTTCAGGGTCCTGTAATGTCTGGGAGGTCAGGACTCATTTGGTTTGGAAAGTCTCTCCTGGATCTTCTGAGAAAAAGAGATGTAGACCTGGGCTGTAAATTTGAGCACCACTTCAGTGCAGTATCATAAATAAAGCATTTGAAGAATCTGAATATCATGCTGCAGTAAGTTTTTGAACCACTGACAATTTCTCTTCCCAGATACTCTACCTGAAAGCTCTGATCTCTGCCTTGGAGAACATCCAAGGTTGTTTTTCAAGATTGCTTCTCTTGCTGTTTGAGAAATAATTAACCTTCAATTACAACTCATGAACAACATCTGTGCAAAGTAGATTCTTGTTGGTGCTTGTCGTCTTTGTGTAATAATGTGTTTGTGTGATCTATGAAAAAAAAAAAAGACAAACCCCAGAACTTCAAAAACAAAAAAGCCATTGTAATTGTAGTTTTAGGATTTGATGCATAATTATATAAAACTTTCACAGCCTCTTTATGAAAATCTTGGATTAACTCCATTGTTTATGGACTTCAAGGTGGGATTGTATTTCTGCGAAGTAGGAGTTGGGGCATTTTGTGCAATTATTTGGGAATGCTTTGCTTTGGAAGATTGGATATGAACAGTACTGTAAATTTACACTCTTAATGTACTAAAGATCATTTAATTAGAAAGTTCCAGGTCACTTCTTACACTTGGGAAGTAAACGGGAGCTCTTTAGCCTCTAAAATGGAGCAGAATGTTTGTCTTACGGATATCGACCTGTCCTATTGATTTTTGGGTGTAACTTACAGAAGGGTTATTTATTTTATCTTGGATACACTTAATAGCCATCATTAGTACTTAGATGGCCAAATTTCATTGCACCAGGGAACAGAGGGTGAAGACAATCTATTGTGTCTCTGAATGACTCCTGCCACTCCAGGGTAAAATGCTTTTTTGGACTGTAATGGAGGGAGGATACAAGAGGGACAAAGTAAAATAAGGTCAGGATGCAGTTGTAGGGAAGTGTGATGGGGAGAAAGGAGAATTGTGCAATTTTTTTTTTTTCCTGTAGCTTAGAGTAAAGGACCACTCATATTTGCCAGGTGAATGTCAGCTCTCATTTTGGGAATCCTTCAGAAGGCATCCTAGCAGACAGTGCAGCCCTGCCCTCAGAGCTGCCTGCACAGCTCTGCTCCTCACACCCTGCCCAAGTACAGCTCTGCTAGGAAAGGCAGGATTTTCCTCTCTTCTGTGGAATTCTGCTCTGCATGGAGTGGACGAGCTTTTTCCTGTTGCAAAATGAATGTATTTAAATAAAGGTGTATTTGAATGTGGGACATTGTGATTTCAGTTTTTCTTAACAAACCAAGATGAAACAGAGCCTTCCTTTTTAATGAATGCCTGCTTCATTTGTCTTAATTCTTAAAATCTCTGCAGTAGCTCTGTTTCAGGTGAAGAGTTATAATTTTTAATTCAAATTGCTTCCACACAAGGTATTTCCTGATGTACTTTCTAATTGCTTAATCCAGTTCAGTGATAAATTGTTAAGCAAACATTTTGTTTGTTGATCTTGCTCTGATAGCCAGCAGGTTCACCATTGGTGAATCCTACTGAAAAAGCTGTAGTGTATTTGTTCTAGTTCTATTTGAATGCTTTTAAACACTTTTTTAAAGTAGAAATTGCGATGGAAGGCTTGAACTCTTTTTATTTTCTTTTTAAAGCAAGTCTTTACACTCTGACCAGTCGTATTTTGTTGGCATAGACTAAGATGTACAGAGAAGTCAAAGGGCTGTTAAACAACCTCGTATTTATTGAGGACCAGAAATATGGTGCATGAAGGAAATTTTTGTTTAGATGATGCACAGCCATTCACTGGCAGGTCTGACCCTGGATTGTCTGCAGTCCCCACAAGCCTCAGCTGTAGTCTGTGTAACTGAAGCCTCCTCCATCTTTTCCAGAGAGAGTTCTAGAACTGAGTGCCTGCCAAACAGCCTTTGTTTCCCAGCAATAAGAGAATAACTCCTCTCTTTGTAAATGAGAACATTTAATGAAGTGAAAACACTGTGGAGAGAAAAACCACTTAAGCCTCCTGAGCAGGGGCTGCTGTGGAGAGCTCTCTGAGAGAGGAAGGTCACTGCACAAAGCCAAGGGGCACAGTGCTGCTGGGAGCAGAGCCTGCCTGGGACCCTGAATGTGTCCTTGGAGGACCTGTCCTTCCAGAGCTGCCTTCCCAAGGGAGGTTTTCCCAGAGAGCTGACTACCTGTGTGTTAAAGATATTTGTGCTTCTCCAACGTGCAGTTTTCCTCACGTTCCCTCTTCCCGGTGCCTGGGAGTGTTACCTTACCAAACCCCCTATTTCTGGAGCTTTCTGAGGTGTATCCACTGTAACCATCTGCTCTCTTGCACACACGCCCCCGAGCTGATCACTCCCCTGTGAGCTGACACCCCTCAGAGACACTGGCACCGAGATCACACTGCTTTGTTCAAGTCTCACGATTTTTATGCCGCTTTGAACAAGCGTCATGATTTTTATACATATGTATGGGTTGCAAAGGGGGTGATGGAGAGCTCTGAACAGGGCACGAAAAGTTACTTGCTGATCTGTGAGAGTTCATCCAGAATTGTTTCTTTCCAAGTGCAGCTGCCAAGAATTTGAAACCTCTTGGTTACCCTGCCGTGAGTCACTGCTTTTCCTATTGATCTGCAGAGCTCTAATGCAAGGGGAGGAAGGGATACAGGGCTCTGCAGGAGTGATCGGGCTGCTGGAATGCAGCATCCTGCTTGAGTGACCCTTCTTGTGTTTATGAATAATTCAGAAATCCCACACGCTGGAGGTGGGTAGGGGAGCACAGTGAACTTTGGTATGCACTTGCACATTGTTACCCACACATGGTCAGGCGCTGCAGGCAGAAATTCAAGTTAGCACTGAGTGCTGCAGACAAGATTAGACTGCCAGGATGAATCTGTTCCTGGGTTCTGTTGAGGTGCCCTTGGAGAATGTGGTGCTGCTCTTGGCGTGCTGCTCTGCCAGCAACTTCAGACAAAAAAAAACCATCAGAAAGAAATAAAACATCTTAACAGCTTGATTCATGCCATTAAGCTGTTAAAGCACTCAATATGCTTAATTTTTTGAATGGTAATTGAAATTCCTCCATATTTCATCAGGTTAGAATTTCTGTTTGGAGGATTCATCTACTGGAACAGAACAGCATAAGATCACTTGGAATTTTTTTTCCTCTTTTAAGTGTAGAAGTTACTTTTGAGTCATTTAATGGACATACTAAATAATCCCTGTCCTTAAAGGCAGGAGACTGGGAGTATATTAATCTGGCTGGAGAAGCTGAGTAATTTATTTGCATGCATGACTTAACCTACTGAGGACTGAGCACATGCTTATTATCAAGATATTTTATTAGCCCTAGGCATGGTTTGAGAAGCAAAAAGCCAGAAATCTTTGAAAACTGGGTTGGGGGTCATATCTAAGTGTTATTTTAAAGGTTGTATTTTGAAAGGAACTTGTTATTCCTGATACTGGAATTCTAAGGGCCGCACCAGCAAGTACAATTCCCTTGGCTATGAAAAATGACTGCAATGGGTTTAAAATAGTCTGACTTCTGAATTGCTTTCATGTCTTCACACTCAGCTGAAATACTAGCAAGGATAAAAGTGGAATAAATCCTGTTATTTTGACTCTACTCTGAGCATGAGTTGCTAAGGGAAGCAGTTGGAAAAGAAGCTTTATTACAGTGCTATTTTGGTTGAAATTATGCTTGTCAGTGCTCTTGCTGTTAACATGCATTAACAAAGTTAAATTTGTGGTTCAAGCTGCTTCACCAGACTGTGTTTTTCTGGATGCACAATGCAGCTTCTAATGGATCAGAGTACACAAATGTTCCAGAGGCTGGTGGGAAATGTAAAAGTACATTATTGAGGAATTGCAGGCTCAAAATCTCTTTTTGAAAGATCTGTACACAGGTGCCTCAGCCACAGAGGTGTTGTGACTTCATGTCAAGCCCAGCAGCAGCTGCAGAGTTTTGAGGATGAGCACAGCTGAGCTTTTGCCTTGTGCTCCGTGTCAGTCTCACACAGCCTGGGTGTTAAATGTGATGGGGAAAACAGTAACAGTGTCATCTCCTTGAAACACCACTCTTGGGTGCATTTAGTGCTACACTCCTTTATGGAGCCCTTCAGGATTTTCTGCAGCTGCTTCTCTTTTGAGGAACTAATTGTCTTTGATTGTATCTGAAAAGTAGAATTGGAACACTGAGACAAAGTGTGGAATATCTGATTTAATTTCTGAAGAGAGATCCATCTGTCCAGGTTTGACCACAACACTGCCATACAAGAAAGGGACAACATTTTATAATAAACTCTGCTTTATCAGCCTGCTGGAGGGAATACTGCATAATGCAGTTCAGTTATTTCCTGTCTGCAAAGCTGGATTTGAGGCAAAATTTCTGGTTCAAAACACTTCAATAACAAAGCAAAATCCCTTCTGCTCTCTTGAAAAATAAAAGCAGTGTTTGATCTTTCTTTAATCTTCTCGTGGTCCTTGAATAGCTCCAGTCTTGGCCATGCATGTGCTGCTCTGACTCACGTGGCTCTTGCTGTGTTGTACCACAAATTACAGGTTTTGGTCCTGTGCTCTGTTGGTTTGTGGTGAAAGATGTGTCAGTGTCCTGGAGCCTTTAGGAGCTTTTTCCTGCCCGCTCTGCCCTGTGAAGGGGAGCAGTTTGGCCCTTGTGGAAGACACAGCCGTGCTTGAATCAGATTAAATATTTTGATGTGGCCGTGGTTTGCTCTAATCACCTTTTATTCAAACTGGGCTGTGCTGAGAAATGGTGCATGACAAGGATATATTGGCAGTGGGAAATAACGAAATAAAACCAGCCTGATTTAAGAGCCCAGTAAAATTGACTGTGAACAGTCTTCTTTCTTTAGAGAGAAAGAATCCTGAGTTCCTGTTCATCTCTTGGAAACAGTCAAGTACTTTGCTATAAGCATTCAGCTTGCCAGCTTTTGGCAGATAATTATTTCATTCTCTTCCGAATTGAACACATTCAATTCAATCTTGCCATTTAAAACAGCACGTTCTTCTTGGCCATTTTTTTGTTCACAGTTCAGCAAACACTGATGAGCAGGTAATGCTCTGAATTGCAAATGTTCACAGGGCAAACATGGAGCTTTGGAGGACTGAGATGAGAAAATATGTGCAATGAAGGAGACTTGCAAAGGCTTTGGCATAAAGGGGGCTGTTCACATGGGGAAAACTTGTCATCCAAATCTAAAAAGGACTGAAAAAAGTGAGGAAAATGTAGATACCTACTGCCCCTGCTCTCCTGTCTATAAAATAATCATAAAGTCCTCAAAATAAAAGTATTAAACAAAGCAATCTGAAAATCAGAAATACTTCTAAATTCTGCTGCTTCTAGAAATGTTTTCTTTTTCTGACTTTAACAGCATTTAACTACAGTCATTGCAGTTAAAATACAGATTAATTTAGAAAGAATGCTGAGACTTTTTCAGGGAGAGGGCTAAGATACTCGTGAGCAACTAAAATGTACAGCCTTCTGTCCAGAACAAGAGCCTTTTAGAAGAAATAGAGCTTCTTTGCCCTACCAATAGAGCAAAAGAAACTTCTTATTCCATGTTAATAGGATCCATCCTCCCTTTGTCTCAGAACTGTGATTTTCTCCCCCAGTGCTGACTATTGTGTTACAACACTAGTGCTCTGTCCCTGCCATTGTGCACACATCTCTGAGCCCAGGAATTATTGCTGCTCCTCAGTCAAACCCAACCAGCTGTGCACAGATGAGGGCTGGAGCAGGCAGTGTGTGTGACCCCTTCTGCTGCCTGACAGAGGAGCTTTATGAACTCGGGACAGTCATGCTGCAAAAATGGTTTAAAAATATGCACAAGGGGAAAAAAGCTGACACTGTTTAAGTGCCTTACACCACTGTCACCATAGTAACACTGCCTTCAAACTAGGTTTGAGCACTGGTAATAAACTGAAGTATTTTAATTGTTCTAAAGGGAGAATTAAGAGACCTTTTCTGTTCCAGCCCCACCATTGCACACTTGGTGCAGCTGCTGCTTGTTTTGTTCCCCACCCTCTCCCTGTTGGTGCTGCAGCCCAGCTGTTTTCTGAGTAGTTGAAATCATCTAAAAGGACAGAGTGGATATTTTTCCTCTTTTAAAGAGTTGTTTCATTATGTTTTCTCAGATTTACTTTATCTAAACTTTCTTCTGCATTGGGACATCTTGCAAAATCCTACCTCTTCACCAAAGCAAATGAGGTTCTGATAGTAGCAAAAATTAAGGAATTCACAATATGGAAAGCAGGCTAAAGAATTAGTTGCTTCACTGCTACCCTATGAGGAAAAAAAAGCCATAGGGAAGCAGAGATACATTAGAGACTGTGAAAGAAAAGAAAAAAAAAAAAGCTGTGCTGTATGCTTCAGCCACAGTTTTAAAATCAAAATCCATCAAGTTTACTAGTGGGGATAACACCCTCTTACTTGTTTTACTGATCCCAAATCTTTAACTATCCTATGTCTGATTTAATACCATCCTCTGTGTGTCAAGTATTTAAGAGATGAAGTTATTTATGTGACTGTGCTCCTTAACCAAAATCAAAACTGTTGCTAGCTCTGCATTATTGCAAGAAGTTTTACGTTTTCAGAAAATGTGAAATGAGCTCATTGTATTAGACTGACTGTTGTTGGACAAAACTGTGAACTGATAAACTGCAGTGAAATCATTAGGAACACTCTGTGCCCAGGGAGCTTGAGAGCTCTATTAGCTTAAGAAATAGCTTTTGAAATGTTTTTATTAGACCTTGGGGAGCTGTATGAAATCCCTCCAGACAGCTTGGTGAAACACCGGTAATTAGTAAGTGGGTTTTTTTTAATCCAAGATGTAATTGTTTTGTCTTGTGGTATTTTTGAACTGGAGGGTCTGATTTGCCTGTAATCAAGGGGGTTGTCATGGTACAGAATGAATAACTTCCTTTTCAGAGGGAGGCAAGGAATGGGTTATTTTGCATGGTTTAAAAACTCCCTTTCTGGCAAGGAACGCATTAATAAAGGGATTGTTTGGAATGCACTGTGACTCTTTCAGCTGTAATGGGAATTCAGGAAGGCTCAGCCCCTTCCAGGGAAGCTCTGAAGGGCATTGAGCCTCCTAATGCTGGTGATGCCAATGAAGCAACTCTGCACCCTCTCAGGAATTAATGGTGGTGATTGTTTGCTCTCTTTCCATCATGACAGGCATATGAGAGAAGGTTTCCTACGTGCCCTCTGATCCCCATGTTTGTAGCCAGTGACACTGTGAACGAGTACAAGAGTGAGGATGGGGCCATCCACGTGATCGAGCGGCGCTGCAAGCTGGACATCGACGCACCACGGCTGCTGAAAAAGGTGATGAGCTTTGCAGTGCCTGCTTTGTACCTGTGGATATCCCTTCACCTGCATTCTGTACCCTAACAGAATCTGTGCCTCTTCCCCCAGATTGCAGGAGTGGACTACGTGTACTTTGTCCAGAAGAACTCTCTGAACAGGCGAGAAAGGACTCTGCATATAGAAGCCTACAATGAAACCTTCTCTAACAGAGTCATCATTAATGAGCACTGCTCCTACACAGTGAGTACCAGCAGGCCTTTGGTGGGGCTGCAGATGGAGCTGAGGCACTGTTCAGATCTCAGGGCTCAAACAGAGCCTGGATTGTTCCTGGCTTTTGCCTTGCAAGAAAAAAATAACCAACACACCGCCCTGAGTGATAATTGTCAGTGTTAAATGTTACACACTTGCCTCAAGAACTGAGACACGTTTGGCACCCTCTTGCTTCAGCATCTTCTCAGAGAGCAGAACACAACATAATTTGCTGTGTTTGACAGCTCTGTTCAGGCAAATCTGTGCTTTGTAGCAGCAGTGTGGGACTTGGTGAGGCTGATGACACCCTGTCAGAACTGCCAGAGGAAAGTTCAGCTAATTTGCCTTCTGCTCAGCTCAGACAGAAGTTCACTGAGTCAGCTATGTTTTAACCTATCTTTTTTCATTGTTCTTGGTCTTCAGTGCAAATGTTGATGCACAGGAGTCTGGTGACAGGCATGCTGTCCTGCTCTGGTCATGGTTTATTTCTGAATGGTTCAGCCCATCCTCATGGGCTCTTACAGCACATACTGTAGCAATAGGACTTCAAACTGATGCTAAAGGTCAGATCAGAGCTAACAAATGTCACTGATTTATCTGTATTGTAACACTCTTTGTAGGTCATAACATTTTCTGTTGTGTTTAACCTGTGGTTAAAAGATCACCAGGTGCCAAACCCACTTGACACTATTATCTAATCTTTTTATCATTATTTCTGCCACTACTTCTAGGGTAGATTTAAGATATCAGATTTAAGCACTCTTCCACTTACCTGCAGTTTTTATGTGAAAGCTCTGTTTAAATGAGGAAAATGCTGTACAGAAAAATGCATGTGGTAAATATGTACAAAACACAGTACTTCTCTAGGTCCATTTGCTCTACTCAATCAAGAAATTGGGTAAATAAAAAATAAGATTTTTAATGGAAGAATAAATTGTTTCTAAAAGTTCATTTTTGTTAAAGATAGCTTCTAATTGATTTTATAAAAATACAGGAAGATTCTTAAATGATGTTATTATGAGTTGTACTTACTGAGGCTATACAAGCTATTCTTGTACCTCCCATTCCCTAATGTAGAAACAGAAAATGAAGGGGAAAGGGTGTTTTTTTCTGTAGTTGTCTCCTTATAAAGTGTTGATCCTGTTCTTAGCCAAATTTAGCATGTTTTGAGGGGGAAGGGAACCCTAAGGCATCAGGCCAGTTACATGCTCAGAAACCCAGCCTTTCGTGATGTTTTTATTATGACAAATTCAGAGCCTGGCCTAGAAATTGCTTGAACAAATCTATTTTAGCTGAAGAGAGTTTAAAAACCAGCTTTTTGTAACAGTATCAGCATCAATAGTAGAACTTTTTAGGTTGAAAAAGCCTTTAAGATCCAACCCAACTAAAAGTCTGTTTCAGGACCATGTCAGTAAAGCAGGAGATAAGCCAAGAGGGAAGGTGTCAGCTGAGTGAGGAGTGTGGCACTATTATGGGAGAACAAACTAGAACAGTTTTCATTCTACAGAATGCTAAAATACCCCTTAGGTCAGTGAGGGAACAGTGTTTTGGCTCTCTTGGAAACATGTTGGGAATGCTGCCCCTGCTGCAGGACTCAGCCTGGCTGAGCTGGCCCTGGGCTCTCGGCCACTGCAGAGTTCCCTGGGGAGGTTTTTACCTTGTTCCACACAGACCCTGCAGTCCCAGCCCTTATCTAGACTGAGGCAGTGTAGAAATGTGCAGTCCTCTGGCTCTTGCCTCTGATGCTTTTGTGTTTCTCCACTCTCTCCTTTCTTGTTAAGACAAAAAAACCCCGGGTTGTGGGACCATGGAAGGGCTTCTCAGCTTTTTGTCCTTTGGTGTTGCCTCTTCCCAACTGTGAAGCAAGTGAAGCAAGACACTGCAAAATCTACTTGAGTGTTTTTGACTGTGTGAACCTGTAAAACAAGAAACATTTCAAATATTGTGAGAGAGAAAAAAACCCAAAATGGAAAACTGAGCTGTATGATCTTTTGACTTGCAGGTTCATCCTGACAATGAAGACTGGACCTGTTTTGAACAGTCAGCAAGTCTGGATATCAAATCTTTTTTTGGTTTTGAAAGCACAGTGGAAAAGATTGCCATGAAGCAATACACCAGCAATATTAAAAAGGTGAGCCTGCAATTGGGAGGGATGTGCCTGGCTCCAAGTTACCAAAAGACAATGAGGCTGCTGCTAAGTAACAGGCTGCTCTGCTCACAAAGCTGGGCTGCTTTGCTAAAGGCCTGGGGCAGTGTGTCTGTGTAGGGCTGTTTCAAGTGAAATCTTTAGAGATCTAATCACTTTATTTTCAGCCAAATGCTCTCTGTGTCTAAATGTGTGGGTCTTTCAGTAGCTGAAGTAAATTTTCTTTTTTGAAGGGAAAAGAAATAATAGAGTACTACCTGAAGCAGCTGGAGGAAGAAGGAATAACTTTTGTCCCTCGCTGGACTCCTCCTGTTGCATGTAAATCAGAGAGCAGCACATCCCACCCAAGGAGACCAGTGTCACCTGCCATTAATATCCCAGAGTCTGCCACAAAGGAGGGCTTGAGCAACAAGGAGATCCTCAACACCTCCAGCAGCCCCTCGGAGCCCACCCCAGGAACACCCGATGGTATGGGGGGTCTGATGTGTTTTACTGGGAAGCTTTGCACTGGAGAGGCTCTCAGCACTGGGCAGCTTTTCCTGGGCAGCTGAGGAGCTCCTGAGTTGGTGACATGCACTGTTAAAGTGTGGGCTCACCAAGCAGTGACACATGGCACAGCTCAGGCAGCTGTTACAGACTGAGCTTGTGAGTGGAGGTCAGGTATGAGCAGAAAAACTCTTTGCTGTTCAATGGGTTGCTCTTACCCTGAAATTCAGGGATGGGTATAACTATAGGAATGATGGGGAGGAAACTCCTGAAACTTCCCTAGACACAGTCTTCTGGGAATTTGGGAAAATTCTTGCACTGCGAGATCAAAGCTTCTCTAAGTACTTCTAGAAGCAGCAAGTGGATTGATGAATCTGAGTATCCTGGCAAAATGCTTTTACAAATTTCTGCTATTGTTCCTTCCTTAGCTGCAGAAGGAGAATTTTATCTTCTTCATGAAGATGACTGTGTTTGTTGCCTTGTTCATCTTTTCATTGATTCAAAGGAGCTTTATTCAATTCTGACTGTGCCATCCACAGCAGCCACTTTGAGACAGCAGCAAATCAGATCACTTGGTGCTTGACCTGATCAGGACCACTCTGATCACCTGTAATCTCTTTTTTAGATAAGTTGGATGCAGACTACATCAAGAGGTACCTGGGGGACCTGACCCCGTTGCAGGAGAGCTGCCTCATCCGCCTGCGGCAGTGGCTGCAGGAGACACACAAAGGCAAGGTGAGTTCCTGGGCATGTCCCCTGGCTCAGGGTGTGTGACACACAGGGGGGCCTGAGGAAACGTCCTGCCACACCCCCTGGGCCTGACTCTTTCTTGCTGAGTGGCTCTCCATGATCAAATCCTAAATTTAAGCAGTGGCAATAGGAGGAGTTCATCGTGACTGTCTAGCTGACTTTGCAGCTGAGGTGCTTCAGTAATTAGCAGGAAAGCCTCTCAGATTGTCAGTTAAACTGCCACAGGGGAATAATGTCACATTTATAAGTCTTCCTGGTTTCTACAATGACCTTATTTTTACATTTGTTTGTTTTGGCCAAACATCATAGTCTAAAATACTGAAACACTAGTAGTGGAGCACTGATAGCAAGGCTGGGGTTTTTCCAGTGCCTTTTGATTTGCGTGTGTGTCTCAGCTTCCTCTAACTTAACAATAAAACATGGTCTGTGCTTTGTCCTGATTTATTTAAATTGGACTGGCTTGGTATGGTCATACAGGTGGAAATGATTGCATTAGAGTTCATGAAATTTTTATATCCCTTATGAAGGTAGCTGCAGTGCCTGACAGGGCTCATGATTTTGTTTCTAACAAAGGCTGATTTTCTTGAGTAACTCCCAGTTTTTTACACACCATATTGCATTGGTGCAGGGCTGCACAATTTCAGCTCCTATTGTTTGGGTTTCTGTTCTTGTTTCAAACCTTGAATACAAAATTGGGTTTGGTTTTGTTAATAGATCCCAAAGGATGAGCACATTTTAAGATTCCTGCGTGCCCGGGACTTCAACATCGACAAAGCCAGAGAGATCCTTTGCCAGTCACTGACGTGGCGTAAGCAGCACCAGGTGGATTATATTCTGGACACCTGGAATCCTCCCCAGGTGCTGCAGGATTACTATGCAGGAGGCTGGCATCACCATGACAAAGGTATGGTTTCAGTACAAAATATGTCTTGAACAGCCTTTTTGCCTTTTGAATCAAAGGTGATAGTTGTCCCTCTTAAGTAGAGGTGAGAACTTTTCAGTTGTTACGTACTTAAGACAATTAAATTGATAGAATGTTTTGGGTTGAAAGGGAATTTAAAACAATCTGATTCCATCTCCCTGCCATGGGCAGGGGCACCTTCCACTAGACCAGATTGCTCAGATCCCTATCCAATCTGGCCTTGAACACTTCCAGGGGCATCCAGAGCTACTCTGGGCAGCCTGTTCCAGTGCCTTTGCCAGCTCTTAGCTGCTGGAGGCAGAGTCCTGGATCAGAGTCTTTCTGACTAATACTGACATACTTAAATATGCTTTGCCAGGAGCTTAAAAAAAGTGATTAATTGCACTTCCATAGTACTCTGAGGTGCTTAGAAGGGTGTTAGGAAAATGCTGAGTGTGCTCTTTCAATGATTAAAAGGTGTTTGTAAATAACTATATCTTTGTAATCAATTTATTTCTGATGTTGCATAAGTCTGCTGATGGCATAAATGAATATTTATTTGGCATTACAATCAGCTTAATGATGAGAAGTGGAATGTTGCAAAAACATCAAATAGAGCAGGTTTGTTCAAGAAGAGAAGCAGCTTTGGCTGAATTCCCTTTGCACTGTGAGCCACATCCTGACACAGTCCCCTGTCCCTCTGCTTTATCGTGCACTGATCTCGTTGCTAATACATACATAGAAATGAAACACGTTGGAATTTGTGGCTTGAGGCAAGCTGGGCTCTTCAGATAAGGAAATGATCTCTTACTGTGAGAGATCTGTGCTCTGATTGAGTCTTTTCCCACCAGGCACCACTGTTTCTGCTCAGCTCTTCCTGTTTCAAGCAGCATATGAAACAGGGCAGGATGCTGTCAGCAGTAGTGGCCAGGAGACAGGGAGGATGCAGCAGAAGTTTAATCACAGAGCTTGAATGGCTCTTCCCTGCTGCTCTGGGTTTGACAGACCTCAAACTGAGAAAATGGAAAATGAGAACATGCTTGTAAAGATGGTAGGGAAAAAACCCTGTTAATAAGTTCTCCCTTTCAGCCCCTTCCTTGCCTGTCCTTTGCAAAGACTTCCTCTGTCAATAGCACACAACTGGGTCCTGCCAGTGAGCAGAAAGGTGCAGAATGCATCAAAGGCCTGCCTAATGTTCTTCTGAGAAGTTCTGCAGTCTTGTGGTGAACTTCATGCCCCCTCCCTTCCCCTGCAGTTCCTTTGATCTCTCTTGCAGCATGCCCACAAGTAAAGCATGGCTTTGTCAATAATGGAAACAACCATTTCAGAACTGAGCAGTTCTCTATAATTTAAAACTTTACAGGGGTAGGTTCTTTTTTAAAACCCTCTTTTCTAGTATTGCTCCTTTCCTCCTCCAGATGCTAAATGTGCCCAACTTAGGCTGGCTGAATGCTGTGTGGCTTTTAGTGCTGCAGCAAAGGCAGCAGTGATAATGAAGCATGTTGTCTAGAATGAGCTATCAGTGCTAAAAAAAAGAAGTTATTTTGGCTTGCAATTAGCACAGATTTCTATACATCTGAATGGCTTTTATTTTGACAGGAATGCTTCAATCTAATGTCTTTTCAAAACCACAGAGCTCTAATGGAATATAAATTGTAGAGTGATAACAAAGCACTGTCAGCTGAGACTGTCCTCCATGTGTCATTTGGGTGGACCAGGGTTACTGAGCTGTTAGTTTGGGTTTGGAGGCATCTGTGTCTGGGAGGGAGGGAGGGAGACCTGCTATGAAGCTTAATAGCAGTTTTTGTTTAGTGTTTCAAAAGCAAAACAGTACATTCCAAGATAAGTGTGTGCCGGTGTTAAAATAACATTTTCTTTTAGTCCACCTGATAAAACATAAAACACTGGGAACTTCCACGGGGGCAGTGTCTTTGCCAAATAAATAACTTGCGTTGACTCTGCAGTTTTGGTTGTTTGTTGGTTTTTTTAATAGTGTGGTTTTTGCAGTTTCTCTCCTTGTGTCCCAAAGGACTTAATGATAATTTGATAACCTCCCTTGCAGCTGTTGGAGGGGAGTGAAGCTGCACACACAAAAACACTTGAGGGAGATTTTTTTGTAGAAAGCTTCCTTTTTTTTCTTCTTTTTATATTGTATGCTAACATGTTCACTTTTATAAGCTGGTAATTGTTTAGAATAGATGAAACAATGCTTAACGAGTGCATCACAGATTTAGGAGGAGGCTGGGAGCTGTTTTGTACAACTAAGAGCCAGAAATGCAAACTTAGATTCTCAATTTCAGGCAACACAGTAATTCACATTAATGCCTGAGTATCCTGCCAGTGTCAGGCTGCCCCAGTGTGCAGGCTGTCTGTGGAAAGGCAGGGCTCTAACGCAGAGGGTCCAGCTGAAGCTGATCTCTGGAGAAGAGTCTGTTCTCACCAGGCTTAACCTGCATTAGCAGGGCTGTGTGCCAGTTCTGCACAGTGTGCAGTGGCAGAGCTGGAATGTGGCTCCATCCAGCAGACTCTGCAGAGGGCAGGCTCTGGGTTAACACTTGGTTTCATTAATTCCCAGATGTCAGGATGGCTGTTTTTCCAGAAAGGTTGCTGTAAACTCTCCAGAGCACTCTTGTATCATGTGTGATAAAAGCCTTACAGCCTTCCTTGCAGGAAAAGCTTTAGTTCACTGGTGTACCTGAGCTGTCCTGGAAGCTAAGAATAGTCTGTGTCATTAATTGTGTATACCAAGGTCTGGAGTGTACCGATGTACTCAAAGTCCTTTGACCTTTCCATGAAGGTCAGGGAGCTATTTCTGAGTCAGGATATCTCCATTTTGCAGCTCATTTACAGGTAATCTGTTGGCGTGGCTGCACAGACCGATGCCTATGTTGCCGTCTGCTCTCGATCCCTTCTCTTGCAGGGGCGGTGTGACTGCTGTGGTTTGTTTCCATGTGAATTTTGTAGAAGCAGCTCTCAAACGTGCCCTGCTGTGTGGTTTGTGTCTCTGCAGACGGGCGCCCGCTCTACGTGCTGAGGCTGGGACAGATGGACACCAAGGGCCTGGTGCGAGCGCTGGGGGAGGAGGCCTTGCTGCGCTACGTGAGTGTTCCTGACAACCAGCTTTTCCTTAGAAATCCCTCTGCCACACCTTCCACCCCTCCTGATGGCTGTTCTGATGGGCTCTCTGGCCATCAGTTTGTCTGAAAGCCCCTGGTAGCTGTTCCTGCAGGCTGATGGGAAGGCGGAGTTCCTGGCAGCTCCCGTGGTTATTGATTGGCATTTGCAGAGATTCTTCTGCACTTGTGCAGGGCTTCAGGCTCCAGTCTCTGCTCTTGTACAGAAAAGAAAATGCCAAACTCAGGATTTTGTCAAACCTGTACTCCAAGGAAAAGAATCATGTGTTTTTAAAGAAAGAGTGCTTGCCTCTAGTTCTCCTTTCTCTAAAGGCATCACTCAGACTGTTACTGTGGATCTGCTCAGCTTCCAAGCAGAAAGCTGGCAGAATTCCAGGTTTGCACTAACTTTTTTTTGACTCCTAGTAATGACAAGAGTAGCCATAGTGACTATTAGAAACAGGGACTGGATTTTATTTTTCTCTCCTAGTGGTATTTCCAAGCAGACACTAACTTTTGTTTGCTTGCCGTAGTTCTGTTTCAGGGTTGCTTTCTGTGATTTCAAAAGGGGCTTTAATTTCAGAGTAATTAAAGGTAATTGTAGTGATTTCTAGTTCATTCTTTGGCAGGGGGAAAAGTTTATGCTGGTTTGAGCTTGTAGTTTTAATTAGTCTTTGGATATAAACATATTTTCTTTATCCCACCTACTGATTTTGAGACTGTCTTTTCTAAACCCCACTCTTTCTTGTGCAGGTTCTTTCAATAAATGAGGAAGGGCTGAGGCGATGTGAGGAGAATACAAAAGTATTTGGCAGGCCAATAAGGTAAAGTCTGCTCTGTGGGAATTAGCTGCTCTCATGGGGTGCTGGGGGGGAATGTCAGGCAGTGGAACAAGCAGAGGGTAGGCTGTGTCTCACATGCAGGTACAATCATACAGATAATTAAGAGCTTCCCCAGTTAGTGGGGCTAGAGGGAATCTGCCTGGGGAAGCCTGAGGGACACACTCTGCCCCAGCAGCCTTGGTCTCCTGCTCCTAATGGTTCTGTTGGGGCTGTTTCTCTTCTGCTCCCTTCTATTGCTGGATATCTGCAGAGCAGGGCAGCCTAACTCCCAAATCTGTTGGGGGCAGGGGGATTTTACAGGCATTGGGCATTGGTTCAGGCTGCTAAAAAATCAGGCTGTGATAGTATCATGAGTAACATTTCCAGCAGTTTAAGGTGTGGCTTCCATGTCACTTGTTCATCCATAGTCCACTCCAAGGCTCCTTATGCTCACTTCTGGTTTGCATTCTCCATTTGTTATGTGTGGCTACTCAGCTGTTGATCCAAGGTGAGGTCATGAGGCTCCTGGGATCTAGTTTTCTAGGTTCTGGCACAACTTCATGTGAAGTTCAGTCAAAAGTGGTTTGTTAGCCCATCTTTAGGTCATTGTAGGGGTCACTCGTGAAAGTGGTAACTGCAAAATGAATTTAAGGGCGTGGAATGAAGGCAGAACCAGCCCTGAAAAGATGCCATGTTTCTTGGACTCTCTCCAGTTTCTTCCTCCTTCCCCTAATCTGTAAGGTCCAGGGATGTAGGGTGTGCCTGCTTATCCTTTCCCAGTTCCAGAACTTGCTGCCTGACCTCTCTGAGGGAGGTCAAACCCAAGGGAGAAGTCTCGTGTGTAACAGTGGAATGGTGCTGCCTGCTGGATCTTCATTTGTAGCCATAATCCTAAAGGGCTGCATATTAAACATTTAAAGTGAAACCAAGAAGGGTTTGGTGTTTCATAGAAGCCTTATGCATAATGTAATGGCTGCTGGCTGGTGCAGCACAGCTGTAAATCTTGAATTCCTGCCCAGGGTGAGACCTGAACTTGGAAAGAAACTGAAACACATGCTGCAGCTCAGTAGTTAGTATTGAGAACATATCTCTTCCTATGGAAAAGGCTTTTTTCCCTGAGATCTGTCAACAGAATTAGCTTTGATGTGTATTGGCACCATTGTGTTCTGTGTCAGTAGAAAATCTGCACTGTGAATGTTAAATTGCTTCAGAGCAGCAGCGTGGCCACTTAATTGATCTCCCAGTAAAAGCAATGGTTTAATGTTTGGGCTGATTGTTGACAGGATTTTTTTTTGGCTTCATATGAACTGAACTTTTATCTGAAATGTCTGTGGGGGAGTGTGCAGAGTGATCATTGCACACCCCTCAAACTCCAATGTCTTCAGGCAGCACAAAGCAAGGAGGTAAAACAGGAGAAACCAAAACATGCAGAGGGTCCCCACATTTCAGTGTATTGGGTGTTTGCATAAGCAAGGAGAATTTTGATGTTACTGAGATTTTTCTTTTTGTCTCTCTCAAATTCAGCTCTTGGACCTGTCTGGTAGATCTGGAAGGCTTGAACATGAGGCATTTATGGAGACCTGGTGTCAAGGCCTTGCTGAGAATCATCGAGGTGGTTGAAGCAAATTACCCTGAGACCTTGGGCCGCCTACTCATCCTCAGAGCACCTCGAGTGTTCCCAGTTCTCTGGACACTGGTATGTGTGTGATCCAAGGTGTTCCTCAGTTTGTAAAAGCCCTTGGGATCAGGCTGTAAGTGCAGCAAATGTAACCATTTGGAAACATGTCCTGTATATAGGATTCCTGGAGTGGATCAATAAACACTACCTAATAACCTGATTACAGTGTTGGTTAATTTGGATTCTTTGTGGTGTGGACTTTGCATAACTAGGATGGTAACACTCAGTGAGATCAAAACCAATTCCTTCAAAATTGACTTGAAAACAGTGTAAATTGACTCTGTTTTTCTTTCCTTGTAGGTTAGTCCATTCATTGATGACAACACTAGAAAGAAATTCCTTATTTATGCTGGAAATGACTACCAGGGTCCTGGGGGGCTGCTGGATTACATTGATAAAGAAATTATCCCTGATTTCCTTGGTGGAGAGTGCATGGTATGAATATAAACTATTGCATATAGCAACTTCTTTGTGTTTTTTTTTTCATTATTATTTCTCCTCTCCTCTAAGCAAGAAAGTCTGTAAGCACAGAATGATTCCTGGTGTATTTGGAGGTGGGGGGCTATGGTCTCTACATAATTTCTGTGCCATTCTTGAAAATTCAGCTGTGTCAGTTCCAATAGAGCCTCAAATGATAATGAAGTACAGTTAGATGCGTTGGAGTAGAGCATGTGTTTATCTCCAGTGGGCTGGTTTTTGTTGCAGCAATAGTTTTCAGTGTTATCTAATTTGGAGCTTAAAGCTGGCAAAATCCACTGCTTAAGTAGGCAAAAGTGAATGTTACCAGAAAACAAATTGCTACAATACTTCCTGCCAGTTACAGGCACTGGCAGTCTCTCTTCTTCTTTACTTCTAGGTATTTAAACAAAAATGTCTCCTCTGAGATCTTTTCAGTTCTCTGTTGTAATTCAGTTACCAAACACTTCTACTTCCCCAGACACTTCTGAGGAACCTGTTCTCAGCTTCATTGCTGCAGGCTTCTTAAAACAGAAGTTTGCTTAGGGAAGTTGTGTAATCCCTTCCAGTACTGAGCTGTCAGACAGCTGTAGCTTCAAAACTGTGAACTTTCCTGGCTGCAGTGTCCTTTTACCTGCTTGGAAACTTTCTGTATCTCCCCACTATCCATCCTTCAGTTTAGGCTACCCCTGTTCTTTCAGATCTCTGCAACTCTGTTTTTCAGACTTAGTCACTATTGGCACCTCTCTCAGGATTCTGAAGTGCCTCCCATCTTTCCTCAGTGTAAGGTGGTGTAAATGATGATTACAGCCTTTACACAGTCCCTTTTTGGGTGCTGGCTGTTTTGTATGTACAAGAGCTGTTCTCCTGGTGTGCACTTCTGCAAATGCCTTACCCAGATCATTGTAAAAAGAATTACATTTGTATCATATACAAGCTATAAAATTACTTTCAGACTTTTCCCTTCTCCAGAGTTCTGCTGAATGTTTGTTTCTGAAGCTGGATGGCAGAGAACATGATGGGATGGTCACAGGAGATAATTTTTAATGTTTTTTTGGTTTCAGTGTGAAGTACCAGAGGGTGGGCTGGTTCCCAAGTCCCTCTACCGGACAGCAGAAGAGTTGGAAAATGAAGACATCAAGCTTTGGACTGAAACAATCTACCAGTCTGCAAGTGTCTTCAAAGGAGCTCCACATGAGGTACAGCTCCAGCTGCCCTTTGCTTTCATTTTCTTCTCAGCCCTCTGCTCCCACCTTGGTCTCTTGGCCCTGGGAATGGTTTATTGCTTGTTTATCTGGTTCCTGTGCTTCCACCTTCTGGAGCTGGTGCATGGTGATGCTTTAGTAGATGAAGTTTGTGATTGTTCCTCCTGTTATTTTGTTGCCATTTAGAGAGTATCACTGGTTTTCATTCTATTCAAAGCTGTATTCTTCTAAGCAAAGCAAGCAAAATTCTCAGAAGCTGCCTGAAAGCTTCTGAAAGTCCTGTGTTAGAACAGACACCCCACCAGGGGGGAATTTGTATCTAGAATGCCTTTTTTTGACTATTAAAAAGCCTTTTTAATAGTAGAAACTAAGCCCAGCAACAAAAAAGTTCTGGGAGTTTGCCTTTACTGAGCAAATTGCTGTTGTCTGATGTGTCTTTCCTGTCTCAGGTTCTCATCCAGATCGTGGATGCCTCCTCTGTCATCACGTGGGATTTTGACGTGTGCAAGGGCGACATTGTTTTTAACATCTTCCATTCCAAAAGAGCCCCACAGCCTCCCAAAAAGGACTCTCTGGGAGCTCACAGTATTACATCTCCTGGTGGCAACAATGTCCAGTTGATAGACAAAGTCTGGCAGCTGGGGCGTGACTACAGCATGGTGGAGTCTCCCCTGATCTGCAAAGAAGGGGAGAGTGTGCAGGTGAGGCAGCCAGAGCCTCTGTGGGGGCAGCCAGAGCCCAAAGTGACTGTTCTTACTCCCAGCACTGACAGCTGAGTGGTGACTCAGTGCTGGGCTGGCTGCTTGCTTTTGGTCAGCAGTTCAGCTGCTGTTCCAGGCTGGGTGCTGCAGGGAGCAGGGGTGGGCTTTGCATGGGATCTGCTGGGAGGAGGGGAAGTTGCACCAGTCTGCTAGTGGCTGAGATCAGCAAGGAACATGGGGAGGCCACCTAAAGTGCACGTCCAGAAAGTCACAAAACATGCTTTGTGCTGTAATTCTGACAGTTATTTACTACAGCAAATATTCTGTGTTTGAGAAATGTCACAGTGCCTGCCCTCAGTAATAAGACAAGGCTGGAAATCAGGTCTGAGCCTCTGTTGTTTGCCCTCTAATGGGCAGTGTAAGAGCTCCTGGAGGTTTATTTAATGCCATTTACAACCTGTGCTTTAATTCCAAGTTTGATGTAACATGCAGCATGTTTATAGTCACACACTGCCACTGCTGCTCCTGGTGACTTGAAATGAGTCAAACAGCCTCTGAAAAAGCAGCTCCTTAAGTCACCAAGATAGAAGTGTTAAACTGGAAATGTGGGCAGTGACCTCTTGAACTGTGAGGTAGAAGCCTTGACTGCTCTTTTCATGGTCTCAAAGGACAACTGTGAATGAAAATAAATGGAAAAACTGATATTGTTTTAAAGCAGAACTTGTCCTTTCAGCATATTAAATCCTAACCCCTTGACACTGTTGAAAAGCTGGAGGAACTGCTTGTGTTCCATCCCAGGTTTGATAAGGATGTTGTGTGGGGAGAGTCTCCCAGCACTGCCATTTGGCTGGGGAGCTGAAATATTGGCACTGGGCAAAAATTCTGAGCATGTTGGTACTTCTTCTAAACTTGGAAAAGAAATGTCAAGCCTACAAATGCCTGTTAACCAAGTTAATTTTTGATTTTTTTGTTGTGCCTGCTTGCAGGGCTCCCATGTGACCAGGTGGCCTGGCTTCTACATTTTACAGTGGAAATTCCACAGCATGCCTGCCTGTGCTACAACCAACCTGCCTCGTGTGGATGATGTGCTGGCATCTCTACAGGTGTCCTCTCACAAATGTAAAGTGATGTACTATACAGAAGTGATAGGATCTGAAGATTTCAGGTATGTCAGGCCAAGGGCAGCCAGTGTCAGACCTTTCTGATTGTTTGGAGAATCAAGTTAATGTTTTAACTTAAATACAAGTAAATTGTGAGGGCCTTAAAAAGTTGCACTGAGGGCAACTACTGTATAAAAGGAGTTAATTAGTTGTGTCCTGGTAATATCTCTGGTCACTTGCCTTTGCTTTGAGAGCTTCTTGGCCTTGGCAGGTTGTCCTGTAGAAGGGGGTCCAGTTCAAATTCCAGTTGTTGAATTTCATTTTCTGTCAGTGGATAAACTTGACTGAAATTAAATCTGTCTCTTCGAACAGCATCTGGTTTTTGAAAGGGATGCAGTGACCTCATTACTTTCTGTGGTGAGGCAGAAAAGCTTTTGAATATCTGCACCAAAGCTGTTACTTGCTTTTTATTCAGTGTGCAAACACTGTATAGATACAGAGCAGAAATCAAAATCTTTGTGTGTTCTGAAGCTTCAAACTGCTTTCCTCTTTTATTTTCTGCAGGGGATCTATGACCAGCCTTGAATCAAGCCACAGTGGGTTCTCCCAGCTCAGTGCTGCCACCACCTCCTCTAGCCAGTCCCATTCCAGCTCCATGATTTCCAGGTAGTGCCACAACAGCTGAAAATGGATGTGATGGCTGGACCCTCGCCCGTGGCAGCTGACTGCAATACAGCATATTCAACTGGCAATTGTGCAAAAAAACCCACCCCAAAAAGCCTTTTATAGATAGTAAAGTAGCTGTTTGAATTTTACACTTAGTGGTTTTGGTCTTTGTTAGATCCAACTGCTTGTCTCTTTAACTTTAACCCTTTTTTCCTAACTCAGCCATAAATATTTTTGCAAGTGTGCTTGCACAAATCCTAACTCTGAACACAAGGGCTCTTACTGAAAACAAAAAACAACCAGTGCATCAGTTAAGAATGATTTTTTTTTTTTTTTTAAACTGTGTAGATGTTAAAAAGCAAAAAAGAAAAACCCTACCAAAAATGCTCTGTAGTGCATTAGAGATCAACTGCAAGTCTCCTGTCAGGACATTCCTTGCCATCCTGAGAAATCCCCTGTGATCTTCCAGTGCTGCAAACTGTTCTCCCATTGCCACTAAATGATGTCCAAGACAAAGAACAGCAGTTGCTGCATACTTGACTTTGTGAGTCCATTTTTTTCAAAGCGTGCCCACAGAGCTGTGGCCAGGCTGTAACACTGAATCTACCTTTTGTATGAGCACATTTCTGAGGAATTTTGAGCTCTGGGTTTTGCTGGGTTAAAGCAATTTGTTCTTTCCTTGGATTTGTGTGTGTGGAGCACTGTGGAGAGAGAGGCAGAGAGCAGGCTCTCCCTCACTGTGTCAGGCTGGGCTCATCCTGAGCTGCTCTGAGCTTTTGTTCCCAGCTTCACTCTGCTTCCTTAGTGCATTCCAAGCAAATGCATTTTACTGAGATTCTCTTCTTGTCAGGAATTTATGCAGAGCTTCAGCTTGCTGCTTAAACCAGTCTGAAGGAGGTGTGGCTTCCATCCTTCCTGAGCACTTCTCCCTGCCTGGGGCCTCCTGTCCTCCCCTGTGCCTGGCAGAAACAGAGCACCCCAGGTCTGGTCAGCCTTGGTGTGGGCAGGGAGCACAGGGATCTTCCCTCTGAGTGATTCATGAAAAGATACTCTAGGATTTTCTCCATTTTCACCACTGCCAGAGGTGATCTGCCATTTGGGATTCTGTCCCTGTTTGCCAGGCCCAAGTTGGGCCCTCCCTGAACTCTGTTCTTCCCTCTTGAGCCTTCTCTCTATGCACAGCAAAAGGCTCCAAAGCCTAAACAGACCACACCTGGCAGTGGAGCAGAGAAGATTTTGGTCTGAAATTCAGCAGGTTTTGCACAGTTAGACCCTTCTTGATCTTTCCTTACCTTTGGTAGAGCTAAATTGTCCATGCAGGCACCAGGAGCTTCTGTGCTGGCTGCAGCCCCTGCTAGGAAGTGGGACAGGGTCTGGCTCAGGTAAGTGGTGGAGGAGAGCTTACAGAGGTGTTGTGCTTGGAAAGCAGAACTCACTGGAGATTCTGGATCCCCTGCCTGAGGGAAGCTGGTTCTGAACTCAGTGTGAAGCTTTTTTATGCCTGCAGAGGCAGGTGCCAGACCCCTGAGAGCAGCTCTGCTCAGCCCCATTCTGGCTGTAGCACGTGGCTGGGCTGACAGAAATTTTAGAGGGGTTTAGAGACCAACCTCCTTAAATTGAACCAAACTGATCTGTTCTGGAGCTCTTTTAGGACTCAGAAGCTGAAGATGGAGGTTAGGCTGTTACTGAGGCTGCCAGAGTGACACAGGTCACTGCTTTGGTGTCACACAGCTCCCCCCCAGTGTCTGACAGCAGCCTGCACAGACTGTGGCTCTGGGGCTGCTTCCAGGAGCTCTGCCTGAATTCCTGACACCAGGAACCAGGATTCCCAGCACAGGGAGACAGCTGGAGCACAGTGAGGTTCACCTGCTGACATTCATGGCACTTCTTCCCATTCACCAGGCTGTAAGGGCTGAAGATGGTCCCTTTCTGTCTCTCTCTCTCAGATGGTGATTTTGCTGACAACTGTAAAGAATCTGCTCCATTCAACACTCCACATCTGTCCAGGTGTCTGGCTTTGTAGACCTTTTTGAGTTGCAGTCCCTTTTCAAGTCTGAAGATCTGTATTTTTGTTTTTCACTTTGAGCTGGCTCAAAAATGGCACTTTGAGTTTTTCCTGCTGTTGATCTTAACACATCTTTTAGAGCTCAAAGCACATGACAGCACAAACAGCCAGGGAGATAAAATTCCAGAAAAACAATAGTTAATCTTCCTGTAAGCAAAGTGCTGTGGCAATATGACTTGATCACTGCAGTCTAACTAATTAATTTCCCATACCCTGGTCTATCTTTGTGTGATATAGCTCTTCCTTCTCTCAGCCAGTGACTCTTCTGTTGGCACCTTTCCTGTTAATAGTGTCCTTCACTTCCCTGACCCTCCTCATGAACTGCATATCAAAATCTGTAAATGTTTTGTATACATAATACCTCATTCTTGGTAATAAAATACAGATAGTCTTTAAAAGATTTTTTTATTGTTATCAATAAATGTGAACTGTTTGGCAAAAAAAATAAAAGGAGGCAGTCTCTTTATTTCATTCATCTGCTGCAAAGCTTCCAGGTTATTTTATGTGCTGGATTCTGATCTGCCAGTGCTGGGTGAGGGAGGGGCTGACACCTCGGGCAGGAGGCCGAGACAGTCACACTCAGGAAATGATGGTTTTTAATTAGTAGAAGTAGACTAAGCTTCAGCTAGTTTAAAAACAGGAGCCAATAAATGTCAGACTGGGGGTTTTCTAACTCCTGGAGGTGGAGCAGAGGCTGCACCATGTTTATGGCCAGTCTTTCAAATTTGATCCAAGCTGTGAAGGTTCTCTAAATGAGAATCTTTAACCATGGTCGTGGGGCTCTGTCAGCAAGACCAGATGGCTGCCTGACCTACTTCAAGCTTTACCATGTGGTCAATATTTCTCTATGCCAGCACATAATAATGGACCAGCTCTCTGCTGCTCAGGACCTTGCTGAGTGCAGCAGTCCTTGACAAGGTGTTGTGCAAGGAGGTGGCTTTGCTGGGCAGCTGAGCTGTGCCTGGGGACGTGGGGGAGCTGCCTTTGTGGCCAGTGCCCCTCCCTGAAATGGCAATTAAATAAACCCGAGTCTCAGCCCCTGCTTGAGAGGTGAGAACAGTGCAGGCCAGAGCTGCATCAAACAGCTCTTCTGGGAGAGGTGGCAGTCTGCTGGAAGTGTGTGCTTTGGGTTTGTTTCATTGGGTATTTTTTCAATGAGGATTTTAATGAGACAAAGCAAAATTCCTGGAAGAAATTTCCCTTGGTTTTTTTTTCCCCACCAGCCTCCCCACAAAGCTGAGGGATCCCTGTTCTTCAGGTGTCTCCATTTGCAATCTTGGCTTACCAGCGAGCCTGTAAATTCCAAGTGAAGGATCCTGAATTGCCATTCCCGAGTCTCCCCGAGTCTCTCCCGCCGGGGCAGGGGCTGGCCCTGCCCAAACAGCAGCACCCAGTCCCTGCAGGAGCAGCCAGGGCTGGTTGCTCTTCCATCCCTTTGAGCCGATTCCATGCTCGGTGTAGGCAGGCAGGTTAAAATGGTGATGGAAAGAAGAATTCTGTGACCCTGGGAGCCCCCGGGCAGTGCGGGAGGCACAGCGCAGGGTCACACGGAGCCCTCCCCATCCTGCATCCCTCTCCTGCATCCCCATTGCCATCCTCCAAAAGATATCGGGCACAAACCCACCCACCCGAGCCCGGCGTGTCGGGTTGAGGGTGAAGGGCTGGGGGAGATTCCCGAGGGGGAATCCGGGGCCGTGCCGGTGCCCCAGGGACAGGACAGGGACACGGGTGGCGGCGGCACGGCCGGTGCCCGCACAAACCCCACTAGATGGTGCCAGCAGCCCGCGCACGGCCCCGGGCACCCGCGCTGTCCCCACTGTCCCTGCTAAAGGGGGGACACTGTCCCTGTTAAAAGGGAGGGACACTGTCCGTGCTGCGCTGTCCCTTGTGCCAGGGGCTTGGCCTGAAGCTGGGGCACTGGTCAATACTGGGAGCCACAAACAGGGCAGGGGACCCCCGTGTGACACAGCACATTGCTCATGGAGCAGTCCAGCCACTGCAGATCCGTGGGGTGGCTGGGCTGGGACACTGCCAGCCCCCCCCAGCCCCTCTCCCTGTGCCCTGCACATCCCAGAGGATGCTGCACTGACCTCCAGGCACCATCCTGGCTGTGGGTTTGCCTTCCCGCTGCTGAGAATCTTCCTGAGCAGTCACCACTTCCCGAGAGTCCTGAGAAACTGGATCACCACTGGAGAACACCCTTGAGGAACCGCTGGGAGAAATGCTGTAGAACTGAAAAAATATCCTGCTTATTTCTTGGCTCCACGAGCTGCAGTTTGGGCTGTATCCAAACATTGAATTTTAATTATGAGCCAGATCTCACCAGGGACGGGGACATGAGAAGAGTAATAGGGCAGTGAAAAAGATGGAAACTGAAAATGCAAGTTCTACCAAAAAAAGAGCCTTGAAGCTCTTGTTTGAAGCCTTTGTTTGGCAAAACAAAATTTATCTCAAGCATTTTTGCCTTTGCATGGTTATTTATTATAATAATATTTACTGCTATAACATACTGCCTCTTCTTGGAGGTGCTGACACAGCAGGAAGGGAGCGGGAGGACCCTCAGGTCCAAAATGTGTGTGGCAGAGCAGGGAGGGTGGGACCTGCTCCTGTCCCCATGGCTGGCACTGGCACTGCCAGGTCCCAGGGGCTTTTCCAGCCCTGGAGAGCGATGGGCAGGTCCGTCCATCCCTCCTTGGAGTTTCTGCCGTTCCCTCCAGCCTGGAGAGACCACACAGCTCCAGCTGCTCTGGCCACATCCCACCGGAGCTGCAGAGCCCATCTGGCCCCAAGTGCAGGGCAGGGGCTGCTGTGAATGCAGCTGCTGTGAATGCAACCCCTGAACGAGCTGTGCTTGCTCCAGGGGTCTCCCTGAAATCCCTCACCAGGCACTGCTGGATGTCCCACAACAGTTCCCAGAGACCTTCTCCCACCACAGTTTGTGCCAGAGGAGCATTGCCAGGCTCAGCACACCCTGGCTGTGTGTGCAGCCCCTGCCTGGCTCCACAGCTCGCTGTCCCCAGGGCTGAGGCTCCCCAAAAACCTGCCAGGACAAGGTTCCCAAGCCTGGCTGTGACAATGTCACTTGGCCACCAGCATCAGCCCAATGTCATGTGCCCACGCTGGGCTCAGCCCCACCCCAGAGATGGCACACCTGGGGGTGGGGGGCCCTGCAGGACCCCAGCACCCATCAACACCCACAGCAGATCCAAGCAAAGCAGCCTGGAGATTTTTTTCTTGCTGGGAATGAAAACTCCCAGGGCAGCTCTGACCCCACACAGGAGCCAGCTGCAGATGGAGGCTGCCCTCCACACAGTTTCCCCTAAAAACCCCTATTTCCTGAGCAAGGGAGGGGCCCATTTCTCCATCACCCATTCCAGCAGCCCCTCTGCAGCCTTGCCTCGGGCAGCCACACACTTGGATGTTCCTTCATCCTGCACAAGAACTCCAAAAGAAAGAAAGCAGGGAAGGATCGTGTGAGCTCCCTTTGAGGAGGGCTGGCACTGCCCACCACCACCTCACCCAGGGCACGGTCACTGGGTCCCTCCAGTTCACCCAGTGACTCTGCCCTGCTCAGAGCTGCAGCACTGACCCACCTCCGGGGATGAACCGCCTGGATGAGAAACCAGAGCAAGGAGCCCACTGGGGATGCAGAGAAAGGCCGTGGGCACCCGGGGTGACATCTGGCACACTCATTCCAGCCTCCCCCAGGAGGGCCAGGGGACATCCCGGGGCGGGCAGGGCCGGATGGGGATGGAGCAGGCAGAGCCTCGGGGCTCTGAGTCAGGCCAGGGATGTCCCAAGCTGCCGGCTCCTGCTGTGCCCCAGGGAGCCCCCAGGGCAGCCCGGAGATGCCGCTGGGGCAGCGATCCCTGGGAGGGGCTGAGGGAAAACTGCTGGCAAGGACCTGCAGAGCCCGAGCAGAGCAAGGGGAAAAGCTGCTGCCTTCAACCCACAAGTTTTGGTTTCCCCTGGTTCAGGGAAGGCAAAGTCATGCATTTCAGCTGTGTGTGATCTGCAGCTCCATGGGAATCGCTTCCAAAAGAAAGTGTTTTCAGCTGGAGCTGAGGACAGAAGGATGTTGGAGCTGAGCCAGTGCCAGGCTGCAGCAAGGCTGATTGGGGTAAATTTAACCCCTTGCTTTTCCTGCCCCACTTTAGAAGGAATTTTGCAAGGAATTAATACTTTCTAAAGTGCACATTGCCGGGGGCTCAGGCAGTGAGGTCCCACCAGCCTCAGAGCAGCATCCCTGCCCGGGCAGAGCATCCCTCCCAGCCCTGCAGCCAGGCTGCCTCCCCTGTGCTGCCTGGGGGAGGACAGCAGCCACCTCTTCAAACATGAGCTTTGCAGAGTTCCTGTACCTGCCCCGTGTATAAAAACACATTTACAGGGGAGAAACTGAAGGAGTGGGCTTTAGGATGGAGCAGGCAGAAGTGAAAAGCGTCTGGAGGACATCCCTGCAGCCCGACTCCAGCCTTGCCCTGCCTTTGCTCAGCACTGGCTTTGCCATCACGGTTTTATTCTGCAAACCCTGTGCACAAACACCCCCACGTGTGTGCAAACCCCTCACCCACAGGTGAGCACAGCCCCGGAACACCCCTTCACCCCAGCCCACCTGGGGGCAGGAGCAGAGACCAGCCCTTGTCTGAGGCTCCCCCGTGCCCCCCGCCCGGCCCCGGGGCACACATTCTGTGCCATCTGGAGCGTGGCACGGCGGCAGCGAGTCCAATTTGTGAGCCAGAGGATTGCCAAACACATCTGGCTGTGTCAGGTCACCCCGCACCGCCGGCGCTGCCACACGGAGCCGGGACAAAGCCTCGCCTTTGTTTGCTGCTCTTTGGGCATCACGAACGTCCTGGGCACCGGGGGGTGGCAGCTCGGGAGCATGAGCTCACCGTAGGCTCGGTTTGTCTTCATGCTAAACCCTTCCTGGAGATGTCAGCTGCCAGAACGTGTCATTTCTGCTTCACGGCACTGCCTCGGCGCCGCGGGATGTGACAGAGTGACAAACAGCAGCATCCTTGAAGGAACGGCTCGGTCGGGATGGTTCTTCTCGAAAACAAGCGTGAGCTGGGCCGGGCTGGGCCGGTCACCGTGACCCTGCAGGAGCCGGGGCTGCCCGTGGAGGTGGCCGTGGCGGTGGGGACCTGCTGTGACACAGCCTCGGTCACTGGGACGCGCTCCCGAATCCAAAGGCAAGGCTGGGGCTGTCACAGCTCGGCATCAGACCCGGCAAGTGCGGCGGGATCCTGCCCTGCCACCCTCCAGGGATGTTCCCTGGCCTCCTCCACATCCCGGGATGTTCCCTGCCCTTCTCCACATCCCGGGATGTTCCCTGCTCCCCTCCACACCCCGGGATGTGCCCTGCTGCNGGCTGTGACAATGTCACTTGGCCACCAGCATCAGCCCAATGTCATGTGCCCACGCTGGGCTCAGCCCCACCCCAGAGATGGCACACCTGGGGGTGGGGGGCCCTGCAGGACCCCAGCACCCATCAACACCCACAGCAGATCCAAGCAAAGCAGCCTGGAGATTTTTTTCTTGCTGGGAATGAAAACTCCCAGGGCAGCTCTGACCCCACACAGGAGCCAGCTGCAGATGGAGGCTGCCCTCCACACAGTTTCCCCTAAAAACCCCTATTTCCTGAGCAAGGGAGGGGCCCATTTCTCCATCACCCATTCCAGCAGCCCCTCTGCAGCTGCATCCCTGCCCCAAGAGCAGCCAGGATACAGTGGCACAATGACACTGAGCCAGCCTCGGGCAGCCATGCACTGGGTGTTCCTTCATCCTGCACAAGAACTCCAAAAGAAAGGAAGCAGGGAAGCTTCCTTCCCTGTGTGAGCTCCCTTTGAGGAGGGCTGGCACTGCCCACCACCACCTCACCCAGGGCACGGTCACTGGGTCCCTCCAGTTCACCCAGTGACTCTGCCCTGCTCAGAGCTGCAGCACTGACCCACCTCCGGGGATGAACCGCCTGGATGAGAAACCAGAGCAAGGAGCCCACTGGGGATGCAGAGAAAGGCCGTGGGCACCCGGGGTGACATCTGGCACACTCATTCCAGCCTCCCCCAGGAGGGCCAGGGGACATCCCGGGGCGGGCAGGGCCGGATGGGGATGGAGCAGGCAGAGCCTCGGGGCTCTGAGTCAGGCCAGGGATGTCACAAGCTGCCGGCTCCTGCTGTGCCCCAGGGAGCCCCCAGGGCAGCCCGGAGATGCCGCTGGGGCAGCGATCCCTGGGAGGGGCTGAGGGAAAACTGCTGGCAAGGACCTGCAGAGCCCGAGCAGAGCAAGGGGAAAAGCTGCTGCCTTCAACCCACAAGTTTTGGTTTCCCCTGGTTCAGGGAAGGCAAAGTCATGCATTTCAGCTGTGTGTGATCTGCAGCTCCATGGGAATCGCTTCCAAAAGAAAGTGTTTTCAGCTGGAGCTGAGGACAGAAGGATGTTGGAGCTGAGCCAGTGCCAGGCTGCAGCAAGGCTGATTGGGGTAAATTTAACCCCTTGCTTTTCCTGCCCCACTTTAGAAGGAATTTTGCAAGGAATTAATACTTTCTAAAGTGCACATTGCCGGGGGCTCAGGCAGTGAGGTCCCACCAGCCTCAGAGCAGCATCCCTGCCCGGGCAGAGCATCCCTCCCAGCCCTGCAGCCAGGCTGCCTCCCCTGTGCTGCCTGGGGGAGGACAGCAGCCACCTCTTCAAACATGAGCTTTGCAGAGTTCCTGTACCTGCCCCGTGTATAAAAACACATTTACAGGGGAGAAACTGAAGGAGTGGGCTTTAGGATGGAGCAGGCAGAAGTGAAAAGCGTCTGGAGGACATCCCTGCAGCCCGACTCCAGCCTTGCCCTGCCTTTGCTCAGCACTGGCTTTGCCATCACGGTTTTATTCTGCAAACCCTGTGCACAAACACCCCCACGTGTGTGCAAACCCCTCACCCACAGGTGAGCACAGCCCCGGAACACCCCTTCACCCCAGCCCACCTGGGGGCAGGAGCAGAGACCAGCCCTTGTCTGAGGCTCCCCCGTGCCCCCCGCCCGGCCCCGGGGCACACATTCTGTGCCATCTGGAGCGTGGCACGGCGGCAGCGAGTCCAATTTGTGAGCCAGAGGATTGCCAAACACATCTGGCTGTGTCAGGTCACCCCGCACCGCCGGCGCTGCCACACGGAGCCGGGACAAAGCCTCGCCTTTGTTTGCTGCTCTTTGGGCATCACGAACGTCCTGGGCACCGGGGGGTGGCAGCTCGGGAGCATGAGCTCACCGTAGGCTCGGTTTGTCTTCATGCTAAACCCTTCCTGGAGATGTCAGCTGCCAGAACGTGTCATTTCTGCTTCACGGCACTGCCTCGGCGCCGCGGGATGTGACAGAGTGACAAACAGCAGCATCCTTGAAGGAACGGCTCGGTCGGGATGGTTCTTCTCGAAAACAAGCGTGAGCTGGGCCGGGCTGGGCCGGTCACCGTGACCCTGCAGGAGCCGGGGCTGCCCGTGGAGGTGGCCGTGGCGGTGGGGACCTGCTNAGGACAGCAGCCACCTCTTCAAACATGAGCTTTGCAGAGTTCCTGTACCTGCCCCGTGTATAAAAACACATTTACAGGGGAGAAACTGAAGGAGTGGGCTTTAGGATGGAGCAGGCAGAAGTGAAAAGCGTCTGGAGGACATCCCTGCAGCCCGACTCCAGCCTTGCCCTGCCTTTGCTCAGCACTGGCTTTGCCATCACGGTTTTATTCTGCAAACCCTGTGCACAAACACCCCCACGTGTGTGCAAACCCCTCACCCACAGGTGAGCACAGCCCCGGAACACCCCTTCACCCCAGCCCAGCTGGAGGCAGGAGCAGAGGCCAGTCCTTGTCTGAGGCTCCCCCGTGCCCCCCGCCCGGCCCCGGGGCACACATTCTGTGCCATCTGGAGCGTGGCACGGCGGCAGCGAGTCCAATTTGTGAGCCAGAGGATTGCCAAACACATCTGGCTGTGTCAGGTCACCCCGCACCGCCGGCGCTGCCACACGGAGCCGGGACAAAGCCTCGCCTTTGTTTGCTGCTCTTTGGGCATCACGAACGTCCTGGGCACCGGGGGGTGGCAGCTCGGGAGCATGAGCTCACCGTAGGCTCGGTTTGTCTTCATGCTAAACCCTTCCTGGAGATGTCAGCTGCCAGAACGTGTCATTTCTGCTTCACGGCACTGCCTCGGCGCCGCGGGATGTGACAGAGTGACAAACAGCAGCATCCTTGAAGGAACGGCTCGGTCGGGATGGTTCTTCTCGAAAACAAGCGTGAGCTGGGCCGGGCTGGGCCGGTCACCGTGACCCTGCAGGAGCCGGGGCTGCCCGTGGAGGTGGCCGTGGCGGTGGGGACCTGCTGTGACACAGCCTCGGTCACTGGGACGCGCTCCCGAATCCAAAGGCAAGGCTGGGGCTGTCACAGCTCGGCATCAGACCCGGCAAGTGCGGCGGGATCCTGCCCTGCCGCCCTCCAGGGATGTTCCCTGCCCTCCTCCACATCCCGGGATGTTCCCTGCCCTCCTCCACATCCCGGGATGTTCCCTGCTCCCCTCCACACCCCGGGATGTTCCCTGCTCCCCTCCACACCCCGGGATGTGCCCTGCTGTAGCCTGGCACTGTTTCCCAGTGGGGAACACTGAGGGGCAGTGGGGTCCAGCTCCCTGGGACATCTCTCCACTGCAGCCCAGAGAACAGCTGGCATTTTGCAGCTTTGCACTTTTATTTTTACTTTCAGAGAAGCTGCTCCAGGAGGGATGGGGGGAGGACACAGCAGTGATTTGCCCTCTTTGCCTCAGTTTATCTTGTGGAAACAAACCTCAGCTCTCTGCCTGTGCCAAGGTTTGCCCTTGCTCCTAGCAGAGGTTTTTAGCAGCTCCCTGCCCAGCCTGCAGCACTCAG